>VXAC01005629.1:549773-577909 GCA_013399225.1 Rhipidura dahli
GGGGGGGAAAGGGTGGCAGGGATTCCCCTGACTGGAGCCTCCTGTTCAGAGAGTTCAAGAGAGAAATTGGACACTTGAGCCTCTCTGCCATTTTCCATTGTGTGTGTTTTTCCTAATGAACGGTTTAGTGATGCAGGGCTGGAAGTCAGCTTTACCCCACCCCCACTAACTACCATCCATCATTAAGTGACCCAGTAAGAGGTATTTAGTACTTAACCCTCTCTAGAAGTCAGATTGTTGTGTGGCTGGTTTTTCCCTCTCCAACTATCCCTTCACTTCTCATCACGTTGTCTGCCTCTGAAAATATCTCTGCATTTTTTTGGAGAGGATTGCTCTTCCTTAGAGGAGCCCTAGAAAGAGACAGCAGCAGTCACCCCATAACCAGCCTTTGTACAGAAGAGGAAGCACTCATGTAGTGGAAAACCAGGAATGAGGTCCTGGGTTTGTTGACATTGTTGAGGCCAGGATTTCACTCTCACAACTGTAAAACCATCTGCCTCTGAGAGGGCAAAGAATTTGATGGAGAGATGGCCCTGTAATCTATACAAGGGATATTGCTGATCAATATACACATTGGTGATTTGCAAAAGGAGAAAAAATACATAGTCAGTAAAAGTCAAGGAGGGCTGTGAGAAACATAAGTGATAGATAATACTTGCAACAGAGAGCACGCTTGTCTCCTTCCAATTCTGCTAGCCCTGCAGGACTCTTCTCCAGCCAAAACTAATTTATCTTCATAACCCTTCCTCAAAAAGCAGGACAGTGTTATTAGTGCCATTTTGACAGTGGGGAAACTGAGTCAAGGACAAACTAACCTGACCAAATCATTAAATGAGTCAGACAGAGCTAAAAATGGAACTGTGCAGTCCAAGGTTTCTCAGCCAGTGCACCTTTGCTTTAAAGCGGAAGTTAGGGGGAGGCAGAGAGGTTAAATGAACCATTATCATAATTAGACTTGATGAAAGCAAATCTGGGGTTTGGCCCAAGATGGCAGATCACGTTTGCCTTAAATGAATGTATGTCAGTACACCTCCTCAAGTTTCTCTATTAAAATGCCCTCGTGAGCTCTGAACCTGTGAGGTAGAAGTCCCAGATATAATTTAGAGTGCAAAAGGCCCTGCATGATCTTAGTCACATCACTTATCTCTAATGACCTCTAAAAGGCTCTCTCCATCTCTAAAACAAGGGCTGTCACACCCATTTGTACTGTGAGGTATTTTTGCAGGGTCTTTCTTACTAACACTTTTACAACACTCACGATATTGGGAACTGCTGATACTTCTGAAAAAAGAACAGCCACAAATTGCAGCCATTTCTGCACCTCTGAGCTGACAGGCAAAACGCATTCACAAGCACAAGCAGGAAGGAGAACTGTAAAGCATAAGCAAAACACCCACCTGCAGATGCCAGCAAGACTGTTTCATCTGCAGACTGGCTGCAATTTCCAATTAAATACCAAGTTACTTTCACACAGTCTGTTCTTTCGTTAGACTGAAGGGTTTTGTTTTCCTTTTCCTGAGTCATTCTTTACTAGAGACTTTCCACATCACATGCTTTATTTTTCACAAGGACTCTAATACATTGCATAATACAAACTCATGTCACAAGTCCAGAAAATCCACTGCAGGCTTCAAAAATACATACACGCAGAGGAGGGAAAAAATTAAAAAGCCAAAAAAATAAAGAGGTTTGGATAGAAAGGATGTTTGGGTTTTTTCAGCCTTCTCATTTCTATGACATTTCCCACCCTGCAAATTGAATTGCTGGGAACATCAGATGATTGAGCTAACACCAAGGTGTGATAACATGCTTTCCTACACAACAGAACTGAACTTCTACTGTAGTATCAGGTCTACTATCACAGAGGAAAGAGACCACAAACATAGAACTTATTCTGATATCTCCAATTCTGTAAGGATCACTAATAACTCAGGATGCCATTAACTGACAGCCAGCATAGATACATTTCAAGTTCACCAGAGAAAAAAACCATATATTATGGGAAATAAGGAAGTCCTAGAAATACAGAGCATCACCAAGATGCCTATAGAGGCAAAAGAGGTCTGGGAACTAACTGCTGCAATGGATTGGAATATACTGGAAGTGACTGGTGTACTGGAAGTGACATCCCCATGTGTGTGCTGAGACATTTCTGTATACAGTGATAATAAATGAAACAAAAGCTGCAGGAGGTGGATATGTGGCAAGAAGTAGTCTTTTTCTACTGTACTAGGAACACTGTCTTTTCCAAAGTTTGGTTTCTTCAGAGCACAAAATACATGTGAGGCTGGCTACTACATCTTCAATAAGTACATCATAAATATGCCAGCTTGGCCTGCACATCTGTGACTGAACCAAAGACACCCAGAACTAGAAACAGGACCTGTATTCTTCACAGGTCCAGTATAGAGTAAAAAACCTCTAATACAGAGAGGCCACAGAAACATGGACTCAAACAGAAACTATCCCACCTGAAGCATTCCAGCATTCAGGAAGTACCTTTTGCTCCTCCAAACCTTTGAATGGGGACACTGGGAACAAAGAACATATCTGACCTCCACCCATCATCATGGCTTATTTTATCATGCCAGTGGAAAGAATATCCTTCTCTTTCTCTCTTTCCCATGAGCAGAGCCCTTGTACTGTGATTACAAGGGACATACATTGACTTCTTGTTGGCTGTCCACAAGGAACAGGACTATCAGAACCTCTTCTTCCTTGAGAAAACTTTATCTTTCGTGTCATTTCTCCTGAAGCTGAGGCTCAGAGTAACCAAAATATAACATCAAATGAGTCAATGGGACACCCCATCAGCTGGGGAAATGGCATCACCCTGCCTCACGTTTATCTTGTGGAGCCAGTTTCAGAGGCACTTCATTTCTGAAGCACTTTCAGGTCCTGGTACAATTTACGTAGGGCACACTCTGCTCTCCAGCTAAGCAAACATTGTTTTGTTTTCTTTAGCCCTTGAGAGCTCTTGCCTTCAGTATACCCCCAAGGGGAAAGGAGTAGAGTCTCTTGTGTCGGATGAATGCTCACATGAGAGGCTGGTAAAGCAAGTGGTCCCTCTTGTCTCATATACAGAGGAAACACAACCCATGATACAGGATAAGCTACTCATCTAGTGCTCTATCTGGACCTGACCACTGCCTGTTTGCTCCCTTCCTCCTTTACCAATTTGTGAGCAAGTCCCTGACTGAATTGGAACAAACCCTTCAGCAGATGCTTCCCTAACTTCCTGAGAGGCATGTTGGTGGCTCCTTGTTGGAGAGCCCTTAGATCAGGCTGAGAGCATCCAAGTGAGTCTAAAGCATACAGGAGAGCCCTTCAACCACAGAGAGCCCAGCCATCCTCCAGCTGCTAAATAAATATAAGCAGCAGTGTCAGAAAATCAGCACTCCACAAAATTGTTTATGGGATTTGCCAGAAAAATACCAGCAAGAGCAATGTAGTGCTGAGTGGGAAGGAGACTATTAATAAAGGGCAAGGGAATGCTGGGAGTGAGCAATGGCATTACCAAGAGGCAAAACTGACAAAAAGGGCAAAAACTGGCATGAGCAGAGATTTGATAATACTGAATTAGTCTCTTCTCTGTCAGCAACTTGTACATCAGCCACCAAGAAGTACTTATGATAGGAAACAGTAAGAGAGCCAAAAAACAAATTAAGTAGTCAAAGCCAACACAAATAGAGACCATTTAGACTTCAGCTAAGGTACATCTGGTTAGTGCTGCAATCCAGAGCAAGAAAAGCCAGGAGGAAAGTCAATCTGGAGAACTAAGTCACCATCTACACCAGTGACTAGCACCACAACAAAAACAAGCAGCTTCAGGTCCAACTCTAAAAGCATGTGTTCAGCGAGATACAAGTAGAGCTGAACACACCTTCATTCCAAAGATGTTCCTTGCTCATCACATGGAAGAGACAAGACAACAGAGTCCATTTTAAGCTATATAGAATGTAAATAGCTATACATCAGAGATTCCTCCTCTTTTTCAAGTTTGCCCTCCCTGCACCCCGGAAACTTCTTTAGCCTTTGGCCTACAGTGCAAATCTACTGCTTTGTCATCAGAATATTTAATTATTTATAAAAAAATGGAAGACTGTCACCTGAAGTAATTTAGGCAGCCACACCATGGAAATACTCAAAGGTTGAGCATTTAAGGCCCATGTCCAGTTCTGAGTCCTGTATCCAGACAGCAAGAGTAGACCTCAATAAGGATGCATTAACAGCTATGAACCAATGTAAGGACAGGTATCTCTCTCCAGGCAAGGGATAAGTGCCTACCTGCTACACTAGATGTCCCACCCTGCTCTTCAGCACTTCCCACCCCCTAGCTTACATAGCTCCCCACTCCCATGTACTTACACCTACAGGTGCCCATATTTAACTCAGATACTTGGATTTCACTGCAAACAAGCTGCCTGGAAACCAAGTGTGCAAGGTCTGAACTCTTTTGTGGATTTCACCCTGAAATTTTGTGCTTTGTTTCCCCATTTCCAAAATGTGAATAACAGCAAAGAAATATGGTGAAGTCTTCAGGTACTGTCATAATGCAACAAAACTGAGTAATTGAGCTACCAAGCGTAAGGAAGGGAAAAATCAAAGTCTCTGTGGAAGCAGTTGGAGGAAAAGTATTTCTTGATTATTCAACCACACCACAGTCTTTGCAGTTCACAGTCCAATCCCAGTTATATTCTCTCCAGCACTGCCTCTGCCATATACAAAGAGCCACAGTTCTCCACACTACTGTAGTGACACTTCAATGATAGAACAAAATAGAAGGGAAGCCAGAAGCTTTTGTGAATGAAACATTATGGCATTGACTCGTGACTCTTTTTAGTACTCCAGTTCATAGAAATCTCTAAAGGCAGCTGCTTTCCCAACATATTCATGTTTTCACAGCATCCAATGCCACCTATGCCCCCAGCACATGCTGTCCTGTGTGTCAAGAACATTCATCCCTAGTTTCTTATTATACTTTGAAAAATCCAATCCCTTTCTTTTCATAGTATATACAAGAAACACATGAACAAAACTGACCTTGTAATTATGTCCTGGATAGGATTTGACTTCAGAGCCCTGATTCAGACACCCTGTGTAATAGCAGGCAGATGATCAAGTTTCAAAGTTCCTCAGAGTTAACAGAGATCCTACTATTGTTTCAGTGGTCTTTGAATAGACTCTTAAGTGTTTATTTCCACTCAATCTGCACTGTGTATTTACACTGTAAGATCCCAAGGCAGAGATTGTTTCTCATTTAACTGTGCCTTTTGTCACAACTAAAATTTAAGGGACACTCTAACAATTATGCCCTGGTGTGGCTCCAGCATTCTGACTTGGGGATTGGGAAGGGACCAAAAGAGAACCCTCATGTTCAATGTACTTCCTGCCTTGAGGTGTACAGTGGTTTTTTGGTAACAGATTAAACAGATACACAAGAGAAGTAAGTTTCAAAGAGAGAGAGAGGTCTAATGCTCTAAGATCCAATTCCTGTGCTCAGAACATTATATCCATAACTTCCAAAAGAAATCTGGGCTTGACATTGCTGCTCAGGAACTTCAGGAAAGACCTGGAATTGTCTTATGCCAAAACTTGCAAAACACAAGAATACGGTGGCCCTCAATTACTGTTGATTACAATGCTGATTCACTGCTCAAACCATAGTCCAGCCTTTGAAGGAAAACTGGTTTTGATCTGTATCTGCATCTTTCCTCCTTGCTCTTGCCAAAAGCACGTGCAGTATTCCAAGCAGGATTAACTCCTGTACACATCACCACCAAGTTTCTTTACAGTAATGTACACATGACTTTTTCCTCCTGTCCAAGTGTTATACCTTTTCCTTCAGACTTTTCCCTTTCTTTTTGTTCTTTTTCCTCCAAAGATCCCCAAAAGCACAGCTCCTAATGTACTGCCAGGAGACAGCAGGCACAGCAAAGCCCCAGAATGACTCCAAGGCTTCATGCCACTAGCACCTACCCCTGCAGCCCTAGCAAAGTTGGTGACTTAAAAGCTGGAACATGCCCTAAATCTTTACTAATTATCCCTACAGACTTCAGTGTCCTCCAGAACCATGTGAAGGATCTTCCTAATTACTAGCCAGACAATGGAGAGTGGAGTTGAGTCCCTGGGATCCTCTAGCCTGCCAGCCCCAGCCATGCATGTTCCTGTTTGGCCTCTGGTGCTGGCTACTCCACATGGAGACCTCCACCCCACACTTCCTCTCTTCCATCTCCACCCAGCTCCCCTCCCTGCCCCCCATCACCACAACCCCCAGCATGTGGATTTTATGAATGAAACTTTCTGACAGTTATGGGATTGGCAGAGGCCTATTCAGCAAGCTGGGGAATGTGTGAACATCAGGCTTCATTAGAGACTTCTCCCAGTCAGCTGATAGCTCATTAACTTAAAGTGGCCTCTTGTTTTAAAACCTCAGAGACCAGGAGGTGGGGTGTAGAGAAGGGGGGATGGTTCTCATTGTTTCTCTCACCTCTCTCCCCCTCTGCCCCCTGTGAGATTAGGCGCCCTTGGAGGGGAGAGAGAGAGAGGCTAAAACAACTTTAATTAGTTATTTTCAAAGATTTTCTCCCCCTTTCTTCCTTTTTTTGTGTGTGTGTGGAGCAGGGGGGGTCTCTCAGCTGGGTTTTTCTGCATGGAGGAGCTCACGTCATTATGCTTAAATCCAGCTCCTCCATCCTTTGTCTCCTGGCCAACAATAGAAGAGGGCTTGTAAAAAGCTCCTTCCAAAACTCCTGGAGACTGTCTGAAAAGGAAGATGGGGTGAAGACTCCTCTCTTTCCTCCCTCAGTCACAAAAGTGACAGTCTGGTGCCTGTGCCAACAGCTTTCCTGTGTTAGAAAATAGTACTGGGGGTAAGTAGGGCAAACAGTGCTGATTCCTAAACTGCTGCTCTGTCAGATGAAAAGTGGAGCCCAGACTCACTTCACTAAGTGTCTGGTAACTGTTCTCTGTGTGGCTTTAAGGTCAGGCTGGAGCTCTGGACATGGAGGTCAGTTTTAGGACTTTATCCCAAGTCCTAATCCTCTTCTTTCTTTTAAAAAAATCATAAAATAAGTGTTGCAATAGGGCAAACCCCCCTTCATAACTTCACTTCAGAAGAACTGAAATAAACCACTAAATTGCCATTATTGTTACCCATAGTGAAACTGGTTGAGAGCAGCACACTCATGTCTTACAGATGACCAAACTACAAACCACAGTGGCTTTCAACAACTCATGCTTGATGGAGTTTAGCAGAATAGAGAAGGTGACATCCCCCCAGCTGTGGCATAAGTAGCAATAACAACAACAAAACAAACAAACAAAGAAAAACAACCCAAAAACAAGAAAATCCAAACAAATACAAAAAAGAAAAGCATTTTTGTTCCTTGCTATCAACAAAACAATTGAGAAACAATTGCTATAGTGCCAACCCCCAGCTTCTCTTCTAGTTCTTCTTTCGGTGCTGCAAAGAAAGATTTCTTTCCATAGATTCTCTCTGGGGCCATCCACAAAAGAGGTGTGTCTTTGAACAGGATATAAGTTGAAGTTTCAGTGACTAGATGAGTTCATGTGCAAAGCAGAAAAATCTACCATGAATTATGGTTTAACCAGAACATTTATACACTCTGTAAATCACATTTAACAGCATCTCCTTTGCCTATTTAAATCAGAAGCTCCAAAGAATATGGACTAATAGACTAACAACTCCCGAACTTATTCCTACATTGCAGCCCAGACACAAGAACTGAGGTGTTAGTGGATGTTGAAGGCTATACCAAGGAGTAGGTAAAAACTGCTACCATGGCTTCATGAATCAGATTCAAAAGCAACAGACTTTCCAGGATATGCAGTTTAAGCATTTGGTATCCAATTTGATCAGCTTTCTTACACAAAACTAAAAAACTTTTGCAAGTTTTTCAAAACAATGACCTTTATTTCCTTGCACCTTTTTCAAAATCAGAGCATAAATCTGTCCCCTCTCAAGTCAATGGCATTCACCTACAGCCTGAAGAACCGGATGGTGGGATTTTGCCCCTGTTTAAACACTGACAGGCCAAGCAGAGTGGTTTGGAGTCATCTGTGCTGTGATCCTGTCCGTTCTCACAAGCAGAGTGAGACTGGCCGGCTCCTGGCTTTGCAGCCCTCAGAGGAGCTGTGCTGTGCACTGCAGTGCTGCTAAAGCCGTGCGCTGGTGCTGCCAGAGACACCACCTCACAGGACCCAAACACTTGCCACAAAGGCTGAAAACCAGGGGTTTGTTGCAAGACTTTACAAGAATGTTCTTATTGGCAATGGTTGTAAGGATGACAAGTCTTTCCCTCCATTGTATACCTTCTCTTTTATTTCTCCCATCTTAATCTTACTTCCATGGTTTGTGAAGATTTTTTTTTTAAATCTCCAATACCCCATCCTAGAAGTGACTGTATTTTCAAAGTAGAAAACATGATTCTTATATACCAATAAGAGGCAGAATCGTGTCCTAATCCAGTTGCCTAATGAGCCTAGCATCTCTGAATTAAATAAACTCTGCAAGTATTACTTTTTATTGTGCTTTCATTAAAGCAAAGAAGTTTCTTCCCTTGCTGATTGCAAGGATTTTAAAACATACATTCATTTGCATTTGTGAGAATTTTAACTCTCTGCCCTCAGCATCAAAGAATGTACTACATTTTGTGATGAGTCACACCAATTCTCCCTTGCCATGAACAGATAGGTTCCAATGCTTCCAGGAAAGGCCACTCCTCAGATTTCACAACATCACTCTTGAATTAAAAAAAAAGCAAAGTCTTCAAGCTCTTTTCTTCACTTACCACCAGAAACAGCTGTACTCATCAAAATATTGGGTTTTTCCTCCAGGAAAGTTTAAAGATTACTCACAGGACACCCACCAAATTTATAAGAAGAAAAAAATCAGAGATAATATCAATATAAAGGTAAAGAAAAAGGACACAGGGCTATAATTCTGTTTTGTTTCTCTCTCAGTGATACAGAAGCATACCAACATCACAACATACCAAGTACTGCCCCCCTACAGTTAAAAGATAAGATATAGAGATGCTTGAAAATGAGCTATTTCCAGCCTTCGGATCTAAACCCAGAAGATCACAAAGCCTGCAGAGAGAAGAGCAGCTCCTCAGCTGAGGCTGTGGCTCACTGACTGGAAACAGACACTGTGCTAGGCAAGTCTACATTAGACAAGACAGAAAAGAATGCAAGAAGGAGTTATTGTTTTCCTCACTTTACAAATGGATAATGCAGATACAGACTATGCTAGCTCAAGATGAAAGTGCAAATTTCAACAGAAACAGAAGTAAAAGCTACATTGCCTGACTACCACTCAGACTTCATTTAAAACAATTAAAATCTTGTAATAAAGAAAACAACATAAGATAGGAAAAAAGCCTGCTTTTCAGACCAATGGGCGTACTGATAATATTTCAACCAACAAACTTTATCTACCCCACATCTTTGGAGTGTCATGACTGCAATAAAATACTGTTTCACCAAAAAACTGCATCCACCACCTCTTTTTGAAGATTTTCCATGACAAAATGGAATCTGGGCAGAATCTGCATAGCAGTATGACAGTTCCTATGAGTCCAGCAGTTAGAAGACTGAGCAAAAAATGGGTCAAAGCATACCAACCAGTGGGCAGCCAGCAGTAGTTTTGTGCATGGCAGCAGCACTCAAATAGAAAATTTCCAAAGACATACAGCACTGACATTTTAAACTTCTTTCCCAGCATGAAGCCTGCATCATGACATGATCCAAATTTAACCTCGATAGGCTCTATGCTGCCCCACAGCTGGGATGCTCCCTGTACCCAAGGCAGCTAATGCAGGCTTTGCTGAATTGATTTATTTCTTGGCACCAGTCAGAAGTCTAAAGCACCTTTTATTTTTCAGTCTAATGCACAATTCCTGCCACATGGAGGCATAGGTTGTTATATTACTGTAGAGCGACTTTAGCTGAGATGAGGACCAACTCCCTAGCTGGATGCACCCATTGGAAGAAACTTCTATTTCAAGAAGTTTGTGATAGAAACTAAGTTTGTGATATACTAAACAGGAAAAGCCTAGACACACAAAGAGACGAAACAACTTGCCAAGGCCACTGGGCAGGACAATGTTGTATCTTGCACAGGGCTTATCTCCCTGGAGTTTCTGCTTCTATATTAAGGTGCCCCCTGGAAAGGAACAACTTGGTGTGCACAAACAACTTGCTCACTTGAAGATCTTTTTCCTTTCTTCTTGTACAGGACAGCGTGGCACAATCATCCCCTCCACACACGGAACACTCCACAATTAGCACACTGCAACATCACAGGCAGTGCTGTATTGGTGTTATGCCAGATAAATTCACTCGGGCACCAGTAGCTTCCTTAAGGCATGCTCAATAAAAAGATACTGAAAATCTCCTACCAGCATCTCCCAGGACATCAGACTTCATTACAAGCATTTCATTTCTTGCCCCAACATTTCAATTTCAAATTCTGAGTCACAGAATATGAAGAAGAGAAAACAAATTTAACATCTAAACCAAAATGAGTGGTCTTGTATGAGCTGTTAACCATCCTGGCACTTGTTAAGGCTACAAGTATTTGATTTTTAGTTCTCTGTTTTCACTGGAGTGCTGAAAGTGCTCCAGCACATGCTGGTCTTAGGTTTACAGATACTGCCCCACTCATCTAAATAGGAATTTTAGGGTACTGAGTATCCCAGCTGCCTTTTTTCTTTTATACCAAGATGCAACAATCTCTACCTTTTTCCTCCCCTCTCCCCTCTCATTCAGTGATGCCCAAAAAATAAGCATGGTACCAACCAGCATGAATCTTTCTACATCAGATAGTGCAATGCGTTAATATACCCTGAAGATAAAAAGCATATCTCATCCCAGAACCAGACAGAGGAAGAAGATGCTCTGTTCAGTGGAGCATCTCCTGGCTGGTGGGAAATGACATGCGTTCTCTGTACCCAAAACTACATGAGGATGAACTTTTGACTTCAACCCCTGCCAGGACTGAAGAACTTAAAACTTCTTTGTCCTCTCCCTGTAAAACAATCCCTTTTTTTGTGATGTCTGTGTGAAGGTGGCAACTAAGGCTCAGCCTTCTGTCATGGCCAATATCATTCCAGATTTAGCCTGACATCATCAAAGTCCATGCTGAACTGCCAACTTCTCTCCTTGTTTTCATCAATTTAATGCTTTTTTTCTAAACCTATCAATATGTCACAACTCTGACGGCATGCCTTTCCTAGCTGTCTTTTCCTCCTTCACTGTCACTATTTCATTTATGTATATAAAGATTCATAGATCAAATACAGATCACTCAACATCCTGACATTCTCAAGAACTAGCTATGAACTCTGATTATCACAGAATTTTTTGCTAAAACAAGTATCACACAGAGTCTATTTTCTGTTCTTAATGAAACCTCAGCCAGTGTAATCCTGACATGTGGAACATCCACATGCTCAGCCATTGGACAATAGTATGAAATAAGGAGATGGTGAGTCATGGCTCAGAGCTTCAAGCTTCTGCAGGTGTGCTAGCTACACTGGCAAGAAAAGTTGAAGTCATAGCTAAGAAAATGATACATCACCAAAAATGATAATCAATTGTGATAGAAGACAATGGCAAAGCATTGCAAAACCTGGTCTAATAGTAAAATGCAAAGCAATGCTATGTCCTCATGCCTAAAAAGTGATTTAGGGGAGCTGAGAACATTTCAGAGGATAGGGCACCCCAACAGCACAATGCTTCAAGAACAGAACTAGTGGCAACTGCCACAGAACAACAGTAACAGTGGTTGGGTAGTTATTTACATTCTGCCAGCTAATATTATGGTAGAGTGGAATGCTTTTTATTTTAGACCGGCCGGGGCAGGTTCACACAACATTTGGATAGTTATGAAATTCTGTGAGGAAAGAGGAATAACAAGTCTGTCACCAAAGACAGCGCAAGAACAAAAAAGGCTACCATGAGGGGGCACTGAAAGAAGGCATTAGCCCTGCAACTAGGGAAAGGATTCTTGCAGAAATATCATTATGAGGAAGACCAGGAAGAAAAGGCCATCTACTTGATGCTTGTTCTGAAGGATGCAGTGTCGTCTGAGAATAAAGCAGAGAAAGAAAGAAATCAATATGAAGTTCCTTCAGGAATGCAGTGAACACGGGGGGTGCCTCTGTTTGGCAGCCCCAGGACGCTGCAGCCCTGGCTCAGATTGTGTGGATATGTTTTTGACTTGTCCCGGTCAGCAGATTAATGGCATTAACGAAGTTTCCATTAGCATCGGAGATTGGGGAGGAGGGTGAAGAGACAGAGGCGTCCAAGCGGAAAGCCACATGACTGCAGAATTGATAAGGCTAAAGATGAAACGGAGCTTCATTGGCATAAGAGAGGCCAGGAAATGCCACTACAAATTAGCCCCAGGCCTCATTTCTTTTCCCTTCATTATCCAAACCCCTTCAGGAGAAGAATGGAGGAGGTTATGACCCTCTCCCAACACACACATACACAGATATTGAGTGAGTCTCTCTCAATGAACATAGACATGGGTATATCTGTGTGTGTCTAAGGGTCTGTGTGTGTGGTATATTTGTGTCTAGGCAAATCTGTATTAATATACTAAGTAAAAAATATGTACCTGTATTCACATCAATATATATCTGTTTTATATGTAAGAGCATGTATTCTCGTATCTACAAGCTTTGCAGTTAAAACACAAACTCAATTATATGAAAAATAATTTCCTGAAAGCAACACCATTGAGTGTAAAAGTCTTGCACAATTCAAGTGAGAGTTTCAGCACCTGAACATGCTGCATGTGTCCACAGCATCTTATATGTTGCTTTCAGAGTTAACTGGACATTGGTTTCTACATACATGTTTTCCAGCAGACTTATCCTTGTGCCTGCTTTTGGAGGTCTACATACAAGGTATATTCTGAGGGCAACTACACTCTTCCACATGGTTTGGTTTTTTTTTTTCTTTTGTGTGTGCCTCTGTATTCCACCAATTATGTGTTTCCTTGTGTCTGTGTCCCAGCTGTGCATGAGTGCCTTTTTCTGAAGTCTGCATACCTCAAATAAGTTCTGGACTGTATACACACTTCTGTGTGTCTTTCCATTTGTGTATCTTTGAATATATGTACTTGAGAATACACATCTGTATTAGTGAAAATTTTTCTTTAAATTACATGTAAACTGTTCTGTGTAAAACAAGTTTTAGTGTCTGCTCCTATATAATTCTTGAATACATATCAAAAATTCTATTTATTGCACCTGAAAATTAATGAATACAGGTGAAAGCAACAGCAAATAATAAAAAGTATTTGTCATAAGAAACACACTAACTACATTATACAGCTATGAGAACAAGCTAAGGAGAATGAACAGAAGATCTGTTTTAGCTAGTCATTCAGATCCAGCAAATTTAACTTAAAGAAGATTATTTTTTACACAGACTAAAAAATAACATTTCTCCAAGTCTAATGACATCCATGTGTTAGTAAGAAAGGTAGGTTCTCTTCAAAGAAACTGTTAGCCATAGGCTACTAACACAAGAGACAACTTGGTCTAGGGGTAAACAAGAAAACAACCTCCTTCTGGGTTTGGAAAACAAAAAGAGGAGAGGAAAAAAAGCCAGGGAAGGATGTGTAAATGGAGCTTTGTGCAATGGTGCTCTGTTATGTGAGCTGTATGTGACAATAGCCCTGAAACCCTATGCGAGCAAACTCATAAAAGAGGTCACTGTCTCTTTAATTAAAGCTCCCTGGTTTGAGGTTAAAAACAAACCCAGTGTTTTATGACCAGGTGTGCGTGTGAAAGAGATGGGAACACGATCCCCAGCCCAGTGGCACAGCAGCAGAGAGGAGATAAGGGAGGGAAGCTTTTTATTAAGGTGTCACTTGAATGCTGCACCAGGCAAGGCAAACACTGGTGAGGCAGGACACACAGCCCCCGGGGACCAAGGCTGCAACAGAGCAGCAACAGGCAAGGGGAATGATAGAGAAGCACGATGAACTCCCAGGACCAAGCCTTCCAAAATGATCCGGAGCAGGAGAGGGGGCTCGAGGAGTACCAGCTGAACAGAGATGAGAAAAAGCACCAAGAAGGTATGGGGAAAACAGCAAGTGTTACCAGTCCCTAAGGCCTACAGATGCAAAGACAACAGCAATTGTGTAGTTTTACTCAGCTGGCAAATAACAGGGGAAGAGCAACTACAGAGCCCTTGTTGGTAGGGCTCGAGAGGGGCCAGCCCTTCCTAAAGCATTCTGTAGACAAGACCCTCACGTTGTTTGTGAAAACAATAGGGACTAGACTGATCCTAGCATCTAATAAAATGCAAAACCAAGATAAGAAGCAGAAAAGTTGCACTCTGTTCCTGAGCCTTTCCTGTCAGTGATGTATATATTGCTCAAGACATTAATGCCCATGACACCATTACTGATGGCAAATCACACTTGAAAACTGGGGCTTCCATTTGCCATATAATCTAATCTTTAGATCTCACTCCTAAGGTACCTGTCACTGTAATATTGAACTCTAATGAAGTGCCTTAATCCCATGGGTCCATTTGGTTACGGATCCTTTCTTTACAAAGGCTCCAGCTGTCAATCCCTGTTCCTAAAACTTAGGAACAGGGAAAACATCAGTCAGTTCTCTTTTATAATCACATGGAGAGATACAAATGTTCAACTTGAATCAGGAGACAATCTAGAACCAAGCCCTGGGTTGCAGGACAGTTTCTCCTGGGCAGAAATATAACACAGACACTATATACCACTGTCACTGGGCACTTGGAACTACGTGTTTTGAGACACAAAATCTGAATTCCAACCTCAGCATGGCATGAATACTCCAGAGGCTGGAATGACACAACTATGAAATACACAGCAGATAGATCTGCTACAGTAATTACTAAAAGAAAGCTGAAATGCAACATGAAACAAAAAAAAAAAACTTCATGAACCTCCCATCTTGTTACACAGCTATGCAAATAACAGCAAGAACACACACTCTTGAAGTGCTGTATTACGAAAAAATGAAAAGCTAGCTTGGCATTTTGTCTATTCAAACACATGAGATTTTAGAGAAATTTGTTTTAATTTGTGCTTTTCTTTAAGAAAACATAGATAAAATTGTAGTAGGTAGTACTAAAGGCAGTAGAAGGTCAGCACATCATTTTCTTCACTCAGTAAAAATATCAGAGGTCTGCAGATGGGAAAAGCAAAATGAGAAATGCAGCCAAACAAAAGGGATAGAGGAGGGATCTGACTACAGTCACAGAGTGATATTTTACTTACATTTATCAGTCTTTTGCTGTGGAACTTAAGTTTATTTCCAGATTAGATTAACTATCCTATCTTCAGGTTATAGGCATGAAAATGGAGAGGAAGTTTGACTGCCCCAAAATTAGGAACAGAATCAAAGTCTCAGCCTTGTCAAAAAAAGAAAAATCGATCATTCCAGCAATTTTCCAACAACCTTTCCTTGAGATTTTTCCCTGCAGAAAGATGCTTTTTTTCAAAACATACCAGTTACTGGGTTTGATGCTAAATTACTGTATGAAATTCTGCAGCCTGTGCTGTGTGGCAGACCACAGTATATAAACTAATAGTCCTTCTGGGCTTGAAAACCAAGAAAACTGAAGATTAAATTAATCCCTGCTGTAAATCCACTGGAATCAACTAAATTTTGCCAAGAGATGGTTTAAATCAGTTATGGTAACCTGTTTGCTAATAGAAAATAGTTGAGGCCCAGAACTACAATTCTATGATGTTTATTTCCCTGTGAGGCACACAGTTCTCCCACTTAGTGTTTCCACTGTGTGGCTATGACTGCCACTCTTTTTACACCTGCTAAGTCTGACTTCTAATTTCCAAAGTAACTGGGCAAAATCCTTGGAGGTATAACTCTCCTACTATCCATGAAGTGAGGCTACAACTGAAATTCCCCTTTGCAGTTTCACAATCTGTCTTTATTCAACAGTCTGTGCATAATTGTCCAGGCCTACAAGTATTCTGTGTATAAAACAGTTCAGAAATAAGAACACAGATGAGTTAAAACAAAGATTTGTTTGTCTAAAGTGAAATGATCGAGCAAGCTTGTAAAATGCAGATTTACACTGACTGCAAATTTTATTCAGTTTTGTTTAGTTATTCCAGCCTAGGCAAACTTTTTGAAAATCCAGATCGTTTGGTTTGATATGCTGAATGTGAAATGTATACCCCTTTGAACTCAAATCTGTAATAGTTTCTTAAAATTCAGTTCCATTTTACTTTTTTTTTTTTTTTTTACAAAAAGAAAATCACATTAAATGCAATTATTTCAGGCCTAAGGGGAAAAAAATGCTGGTTTTAAACTAATAGAATTATCCTCCAATATGCTCCATATGTTCCACGTTTTTTGGTGTTGCAAACAAACCAACAGGTCAGTTATGAGAAATATCCTACTTCAGCATCCAATAATGCACTTCATTTTCCATGGGCTGAGTTTTCTAAGCTTTGTTTGCTCCTCCCCAGCTGCCCCTAACACCAAAGCAAAGCAAAGCAAATGGACCCCATGTAGCAACGAGTACCAGCTAACAGGGATAACCACTTCCATTTAATTTGTGCTTGTGTAAATAGTCACATAAACCGTGGGACCGGGGACATATGTTTATAGTCTCCTGCTGAGCAGGAGCACTGCCAGCATCTGCTTCGTGACTGATGCTGGGTCTCCTAAAACAAGATTTTAGTGGTAAGGCCAAGTAACCTCTTGGTTGGATTTGGGGTGGGGTTTGGGGTTGGGTTTATTTTTCTTTCTCCGTGTCGCCCAGCTTTGCTTCTTTTCTCTTTCCTTCCAGGCTTGAAGAAAATACCACCTCCTGTCACTATAGTGTATTAACTTATATACATAATGTCTATGCTTTTTTTGTTTCAGAGAAAAAACCAAACACGTAGATTTGTGACACAGTTAAGAGCAGACTGATAGCCAGACCTCGCTGACCTCAATACAGCTATGCTGATTTACACCAACAGGTTATCAAACTGTTTGAAAATCTATGTATGAATCTTATTTTTTACCCCCTACATTAGTGAAGAGATTAAAGCAAAAGACCTATCAGCAAAAAGCCTGTAGCTTCCCTCTATTTTCTTTGCTGGGAACTATAGCTAATTGGATTTTTTTACAAGTTTTTCAGGATGAAAATGTAGATTCAGCAAAACAAAACTTTTTTTCCTCAGAGATCAACAACTTTTGACAACCTACATGAATTAAGACACTTGATGAATAAATATTTTTAAATTTGTATGGAAATTTCCATTTTTCATATTCAACATTATTCCCAATACTAAGCTGTTTTTAAAAATAAGCTATTTATTTCCATTTCACAGTAAGATCACCAAAACCTTAAATTCTCTCCATAGACCCAAAGAAATGCTTGAGGTCTTCTTTCATTGTAATTCATAAAAAGCGCTCACAATTTTAATTTCTCATCCTTGCACTATAAGGAAAAGTTTCTTAGAATTTAGAGGTTTTTTCCTTGAACAAGACAAATGTTTTCCATCCAGATTTACTGTAATTTTGTTGCACCAATCCCAAAATATCACTTTTGTCTCAGTTCATTATCTGTACAACTGAAATAACACTGTCCCCTCACCAAGGCATTAATAACCATGAATATTTCTTGAGATACTTAAATATTTACAATGTAAGATGTAACCAAAAAAAATTCTATCACCATCTCTTAAAACCAGGTAGGGCAGGGCTCTTTGTCTTTTCCATGACACTCCCCTGATAACTCCCTCTGGAGGGATATCTTCTCTTAATGGGCCATCCAGCCTCACTGTGTAACTCATAGAATTACAGCATCCCATTGTGAGATGCTCCACCCAGGGGGAGGAACCAAGCATTCCTACCTGGATATAATCTGAGGTTTGGAACACTACAGTCAGTCCTTACCTACTGGATTCCCAGAGGACAAGAGCTACATAGCCACCACTGGAGCTTCAGGTTAAAACCAGACCATCCTACAGGATCACCCCTTTGACAGAACCGCTTCACCTGGACTGCAGCCACCACCCTGACAGACAGGGTGTCAGGTTGTATCCTGACTCTCAGTGTTCTTGTACAGTTGCATTTATTTTAATTTTCCTTTTAAATTATAATTCTGACTTACAATCTCCCACTAGTTTTTTTTCAAACTAGTACAATACTGTAGGCTCAAAAGCACAAAACTATTGTAAAGATGTCCTCAAAGCTATAGGTAACCAATCTTGTTTCAAGGGGGACAAATAAAGGTGTACAAATTCACTAACTGAATCATAGAGACCCAATAGAGTAATAGACTAAAACTGAAATGGATACTATAGACTGACTAAAACATCAAAAACTTCTTGACTATCATAGTCTTAGCTTTTCATTATTCATTTTAGCATTATCCTGAAATGGAAAGGTCTTACTTAGGTAGTTTTTGCATAAGACTCCGAGAAGGGAAGACATATCCTTGGAATAAAAAGTATCTACATGAGACCATGCAATTAAAATCCAGTTTCCAACTCAGCTACTGTTCTTTGAGAGTATTATTAAATTTGCTTAGTTCCTTAATTTCCCTTGCTTATCTCAGTTTCTCAGTCCTACCCAATAATTTTCAATTCTTATGAAGATCTTGTCATGTGCTTCTCAAATCCAACAGTCTGTATTTGTATGGATCATTCTAGATACTTCCACAAACTAAGGATAATAATAAGAGTAACATTTAGAAAGACACACATACAGAGTTTCCTGAATCAGAAATAGTTATAAAATTATATGGGGGGCAGAGGGGGAACCAGGCTGGTGTGTCCAACAGCTCCCTTCCTATTGCTGGCCCACCTGCCACTACAGAGAAACTAAGGGGAACTGGTGAATACTCAGGCCTCACACCTCCCTTCCTGTAAGGGACACAGATACAAATGAGACAGTTAGAATAGGAGGCATTCCTGGGTTCTCCAGAAATATTGCACATATTCACAGCAGCCAAAACTGAGCTGTAAGAGCGGCTCAGAGACAGTTCTGGGAGAAAACACCTTATTCTTAAATGTTTCACAGAAAGATGCCTTCAAAACACCAGCATCACTTTGTTCTGAGAAAGGAAAGCGTCTGTCAACTTCAGCCACTGACTACCAGCTCGGAACCCACTAAGTTCTCTTCTTCACTGTTCTTCCCTTACAAAATTAAATTAATATAGTCCCCTACAGACTCTTTTTCCAAAAGTCAGACACAACACCTTTCCTTCCATAAACACTTTACCTAGAAATAGGATAGGAAAAGTTACCCTCTACATTTTGTCCATAAAAGTGAAATAACATAAAAGTAGGGGCACTCTGAAGAGTTTCAGTAAATGCCTATGAAATGATAGGCATTCAGCTGCTGTTTGCTACATCTATGACACAACACTGATACCCTGAAACTCTTCTGAGCTAGATAATGACCTGGAGTAGTCACTGTAGAGATGATCTCATCCTGACCACGAGGGAAAAAATGTATGATCTAATATCCCCTCTTACATCTCTCATTCCCCACTCCTTGCTTCATTCCATTTTTCCTCTGTTCTTTCAATTATTTGATTTCACAAACTTTATGAAATAGAAAAAAAAATAGAAATTAAAATAGAAATTAAAGGTAACATTGCATGAAATTTCAAGAGAGCCAGGCTTTCATTTCCAGTGTCCACCACTGGCTTTTTGACAGTACTTTGAAGAGAGTAGAGGCTGACAGTTCTTACCCATACTAGTACAAATCCTAACAAGCCAGCTCTCCTCATATCCAGGTCCCCCTCTTATTCAACTCCTACCTCTTTCAAAAAGAGGAAGGATGCTGTTATTCTCCACTCCGGGTTTGCTCATTCCTCTGCTTCTATTTCCCGTCTCCCCCATTTCCATTCCAAAAGTTAAAAGCATTGCCTGAAGCAAGATCACATCTCCAGTAAGAGAGGCAACTTCATTACAATTTAACATAAAAAGATCAGCTGATATCGATCCATAATTTGGACAAGTGCCATGCTATTGACAGGAAGACAAAATAAGTTAGAATGGCCATGTTTCAAAAATTCTGTATGTACAATCACTCACTAGAGCAGAAATTGCAGTTGGGTATATAATAACACAGCCGTGTTCTCTATTTCCCCTGTAGATCAATGCTAATATGAGGAGGGTGCAGAAGATGGATGTTGCCAACAGAGAACCTTGAAATTCCAAGTTAGGAGTTGGGTGGCTTCATGGATGAAAGTGTTTGTGTGTATAATGGTTGTGTAGTTCATGTACAAAAGACCAAACTCCTTCCTTAATACCTGAGAATGCTCTACTTGAAGGTAGTCATTTCTACATTTAACTTCAAGTTACGGAAAAGACAAACTGACCCGACATTCTACTTTATACAAGCATCCAGACTTTAGTCACACATCTAAGGGACCCCAGAAGACTTGAACAACCACAGGACAATATACCTTCACATACTCATAAATACACAGAAGGAATTCATATGGGCTTTCTGTATATTTACTGAACAATCACTCTTCCAGAGGGTATTTTTTCCAGAAGGTAGGTGGTCACAGGAAAGAGAAAATGTTTCTTTCTGATACTTTTTATTAAAAACTGGCTGCTGAAGTGCCACTCAATTTCTAGGGCATGCTGCCTATGTTTCACTAGTAGGATTTATGATCCCAGTGCAACAGATGTTTAAACTGGACAGCAAAGAGCAAGTACAGGAACTTGAGCACCAAAAATACAATCCTCTATCATTTGAGCTAACTTAAAAACCTGTTACAGTAAATATCTTCTTATTCTTTGCACAGACCACTTGGTGTAGAGAATGAAACAGCCAGACAATGCATTATACTTGCACTTTGCCAAGAGCAGTTATTTTTGAGTACTTAACTCTGTAAAGGTCGAACTCACACACATATCTACCACAACAGGATTGGATCCAATCACAGTTCACATGGGAGGGTTGCAGTAGAGTACAGGCCACAAAAGCAATCCCTAGTGTTCCTAGGAAGTTAGCACTCCAAAAAAACTCAGCTGTGAGATATGTACCTCCACTGTCTCTACCTAAAACACTTCCATAGCTAATAGCAGTCAAAATCTTATTTTCTCTATAAGCCTGCTATTTGAGACTAACATAACTCACTTAGCAATGCATTGCACACTATTCCTGATTATGTAGGAATACCAAGTAATTGAAGAGAAATAATACGCATCAGTGCCTAGGATTTTTACCAGCATTCATCCCTTCCTGTTTCCTCCAGATTGACATGTATTCATCCTCAAGGCTGAGGACTACCAGCCACACAGTTCACTGAAAACTTTGATGTTGCACTGGTAAATCCTTCCACATAAAAGGAAATAGAAATATGTTTCTCTGCTTTCACTGCCTGTTTAGTAGTTCACAGCTTCTTCTCTACTTTGAAGCAATGTGTTTGTGTTGCTAATGTTACATTGCATGAACAGAGAGCACTTTTTAGAAGATGTATTGTATGGGTCACTCACAAAAAGTGTTTGCTTTCAAGTTGTTCAGTAAAGCAGACTCACTTCCCAGAAAAGATGCTGCCCCATGAAAACTCCATTCCCCATTTCAGCCTTGATCTGGATCCAAATTGCACAACTAGCCTTTATCCTGACAACAAGCCAAACCTTTCTGCAGATACTCCTGCATTTTCTGAGCTGCACAAAACCCACACTGAGGTTTGTGACTCATGCCCATTACTAGTTTAGTCAGATTATAGACAGTTTTATGCCTGGTTCTCAGCACAATGCTGCAATGTTTAGGACATGTACAGGAATGGTGAAGGAAGGGGTTGTTAACCATATTTCTATCAATCACAGACTTTTATAGACCTACCTGTAGGGCAACTCAACCAGCAGAAACACTGTAAGAGCCACGGGTCTTCAGAGCATCCTTAAACTCTCATGAAATCCCATCCAGTGAGCTATAACTGCCCTTTCACCTTGCTCTTTCTCCTTCCTTTTGAGCCCATCTGGCTAATAGGTCAGAAGTGGGGACACCTGTGCACAAAGCCATTGAAGTCGGGAGATTATTTGCTAGCTCTGGGTGGAGATTTAGTTCCCATCCGAAGCACCTGCTGTTGGCCCTGACTCACATGGGGCCCAAACGCACCACCGGTGGCCCCTGATTCACCTTTTCGCCGTTTGTTCTCTGAGCGTCATCGGAGGGGTATGCAAGGAGCTCGGCCTGTCTCCCTCCCACACGGGGCTTTCCCAGAGCTCTCGCTCCCAGCCTTCTGTGCCGGGATGCTACAGAGTTGCCAAGCTCCTACTGTGGCCTCAGAGTGGCATCTAGTGCTCGGCTGCAGTACTGCTCCTCGCCAGCACCCCGGCGCCCTTGCCCTGCTCCGCCGCGTTCTTCCACAGAGCAGTTCCCCTGCTGCCGAACCCCGGGGCAAGGACCTGGTCTTGGACAGCAAGCGAAGTCACTGGGCTACCTCAAACGGAATGAGTGCACTTCTCTCATACACTGCAGGGTTAGCTGATGCCACGGGAGGCAATCAATATTACATTAAAATAAGAAAGGGAGTAAAGTTATCCTTCTGGTTATCCAGACTGCACTGAATGAAGCGGATAATTTCTATCCAACCCAAACTAGAATACGGCAAGTTCTATTTAACAACATTCGCCCTCCACTGCACACTTGGTACAGTGGTTTTACAAATACGTACCTATGGAAATCTACTTGAAACTACTAAGCCTTTCTTCAAAAGCCATTCCTGTTCTCAGGTAACGACGGCACTGTTTGCTCACTGCTGCTCACAAGAAATTTATCTTCTAACCCTAATTTTTCAAACTCATTTTTCTTCTTTTATATGCCAGTCAAAACTAAAATGCACAACTCTCCAACAGCAGGACATCAAAAGAAGACAAGGAACTGAATGCACTTTCAGGGAGTATTTCCCATATATCAGAAATAACAGAATTTTTTAAAAAACAAAAACCACAAATTACCTGGAGTTCTTGAGGGAACTCTTATAGGCAGCATCCTATTTATTATTATTATTGTTATTACTATTATTTTTACTACATGACCTACTCAAGTATAATTTTATGGTATATAATTTAATCAGAATGCTCTGCAGGCAGGTATATTATCCCAGCTGAATGTTTCCTTTTTTCTGTTTGCCTGAGATGAAGTAGCTGGATATGTTAAAGAAAAGCTACATAACTGTATAAGAAGTGTGTAGCTTTTTCATATGCTTTCCAGTAGCAGATCCCCAAGTTCTTTAAGAAAAAAAGGTCACATGTTGCTTGCCTTACTTTGTCCATCTGTGAAATGAGGATAATACCTAAAGACAGAGGGAGGTGCGGATCAAAGACCATGTCCTGAGCTATTTCCAGTCCTGAAATAGTTAGATTTTTTCCCATTACATCTGAACAAAAGAAACACATCTGAACAAAAGAAATTAGAGACAGCAGTAAGACAGAGTGCTTAAATCATGTTCTGATCCTCTCCATATTTTAGTTCTGCTAACTGCAAAAGTCAGGCATTTATTATGTAAATTCTGAGACATGTTCAAATATAGCTAGTTACGTAGCATAATTTTCCAGTTCTTAAAATTCTTCTAAATTAGGAAAAGCTTTCACACTTGAATTCTGGCTGAATTAGCTGCTACAAAAAATAGAAGACAAAAATTACTTTCACATATGAATGCAACAGAAGAACAGACCCTGTCAATACTTTTGTCGATAATATGCATGACAAACAAACAAGCTTCCAATAAATTAAATTTTAAACAGTTTGGCCTTCACCTGGCAAACTGTCCAATATCTACATTGGTACATTGCTGAGAAGTATTCTGGGTGAGAAGGTTATTTTTGGCAGCAGGGCCTGCATTCACAGGCAAAATGCAAGAAATCACAGCAGTATTCATGCCACAAATGTCAGTTTCTTCAGAACAACACAACATCCTTTGGTAGCAGACTGTTGATCAAGGCCAGATATAAGTACTGAGAAAGCCCTTTATCACACTTGCCAGAAAAGAAGAAGTGTGCATTGTGAGAGCTGTACACAATGCCTAAGACCCAGCCTACTATGGAACTCTTAACTAGCAGCACCTACAAGAAACTGGAAGAGCTGTCCACCATAGAGCACACAGCACTTACAAGATCTACAAGAGGACAGCATGTCCAAATACCTGGTAGTCTAAAAGCTCCTCCAAGCCGTGAGACCATCTGACACTGTCAGCTGGGAAGTTATTTGCTATAATACCACCAGCTTCAAACTCAAACTTCAGAGTTACTTTTTCCACTGGCTTAAGTACATTAAGTACATATATAAGAGCATCAATAGCCTTTTGCAGGTGAAAAGCCTTTTCACTGCTCTTCAGTATCATCTTCTTACTGCTCCTTTAGAGCTGGCCAAATCGGGGCAGCTCCAGACACCCCAGCCTCTTACAGACTACCTTTGCTCAATGTATTGTACTCAGAGACTGAAAAAAACCCCTTTGTTCACTGATTATTTTATTTTTTCACATCCTCAAAAATGCCCATAAGTAGCATACTTCTAACTGGATGAGTCAGAGAACTCAGATTCCTGATTCCTTTTTCTGGCTCTGCCACAGACTCATACTAGGACTTTTGGAAATGTATGTCATCACTCTGTGCTCCAGCCTACTGTATATAAAACTCTAAGACAAACGCACAACACAATGAACGTTCCCTGACAGAAAGATGACAAATTATTCATTTACTTATTATTCACATACTTTGCTCTTTATTTTTAGATAAATTGTTCATTTCGCTGTCACAAAAAAAAATATATTAAAAAAAAGTTTTCATACCTGTGAACACTAGAAAGCTAAGTCACAGTACAGGAATGAAACAAATTCATTTGTCATGCACAACCACGGAATTGTCTCTTATTTGATGGTAAGACTTTTGTAACTATGACAAGATATACATAAGGGGAGGCAAATAGTGACAAAAAAAACAAGGAAATATTCAAGTAAAACTCCAAAAACTAACCAAAAAAGGGGAAAGATAAATAGGCTCTAATAAACCTAATTGTAACCTAGAGATGCAGGTTACTCTACCTGTCAGACTCTGAAATTGCAACATGAATTTTCCCAGGAACAACCGAAGGAAACATCTTTTGGAATGCCAAAATAAGCACGTTCGTAATCAACCGCGCAGGACATTCGGGAATGCGGCAACAGCGAACGCCCGACGTTCCACGGCGTGCCCGGCAGAGGGCACCGGGCCCCCGTCCCGCTCGCTGCCCTAAAAAGCCGCGCTCCCCAAAATCCTGAGAAATTGGGATTGGAAAACTGCAATCTCCTTTGGCTGCAGCAAAAAATCTGGGAGCCGTGGGCACTCTCAAAGGGGTGTTCATAAGTTATTTAAATTTTTGTAGAGCTCTGAGCTTGAACACCCATTGCTACTTAAAAGAAAAATTTACTCTGTTCTCAAAATACCCTTTCTCTAAATTGCAAAAATGGGGGCCTATAGAGGACTGAAAATAAATCACAATTAAAATGAAGTTTGGGTTGGTAAAAATAACAGCAGTGGACAAAACTTAAAGCTGTCTAGTGATATTCTAGGCTTGGCAACAGGAAAGTATTTTAAGCAGTCTCAAGGACACATATGAACACGTGACAAGATTAACTAAAAACAATGGGAAATAAAGACTAAATATCAGGAAACACATCCCAGTAATGTGTGCCTTGCTTCAGATTAAGCCCCATCCCCAGAGCCCTTCAAAGTTGGAGTACACAAAAACAGTGTAATACCCATTGTAGGGAACACTAAGTCTGGACTACACAGGGGGCAAAACCGGGTGGAAGGGGTACTTTTTTGCTCTCTAATTTCAAATCAAATATAAAGCAAAGCACATGTGACGGTTAAAATTTCTCACATACAAGAATCATCCACACATTAAAATGTTACAGAACAAACTCGTTTTGGGTGGCATCCCTGCCCATAGTGGGGAGCTGATCTTTAAGGTCCCTTCTAGCCCAAATTATTCTATGATTTCAAGTACGTTATACCACGATGAGTTAATAATAGGCTGGAGAAGAAACAATTTTCCTCTGGCTTGATTCAACACACTTGCATTATTCATCACATTTGTGAAGGAATATGAATCCTATCAAATAATTAGATGGTGTGTTAACCTTTCTGGTTTGCAACAGCCTGTGACTGACAAGTAGAAGGGTTCTCCAAAAACAATTTCCAGTGCTGTCATTTCTTTCTGCCTGGACTCTCAATGAAGGGTGTATTTTGTGTGTTTGTATAGGGAATCCCTGTGGAGGTTTTGCTGAGCTTTAGGTCAAACCTCTCTGAATGTAACTTTAAACTGGGGAGCTATTAGATGCCATATTTTTTCTGGTATCTATTACCAGTACTACAAGACTGGACCTCCTCCATTACTGTAATTTAAAAAATCCTGCCCTCTTACATCAGTTTGGTTTAGAGTAGGGTAGGAAGGTGAAATATCAAATTGCAGCAAAGTACACTAAAAGAAGCCACTACTTCCTGGTGTACTCAATGTGCTCAACTAAGAAGTTTAAATAGTTATAGGAGAATTTCAGTGGTATTTTAACATAGATTTTATCAGACCTGTGCTTCAAAGTCCAGTGTGGTTTTCTCCTCCCATCATCATCCTGGCTGATGGTCACCTTCAAAGTCTTGGCAGTAGAAAAAAACAACAAACAGGTCCAGTCTGTTGCTGTTTTGAAATCTGTGATACAAAAATCATAGGATTTGTAAGAATTAAAAAATTGTCTGAACGGACAGTATCTGAGAGCTTCTCAAAATTCCTTATGGGCTCAAGGTTTCCAAGCAAGCCAAGGAAACTACAAAGCAGACTGAGGCTAAACAAGTCCTTAAATTCTGCTGATGAATAGGATGCCATGAACTACCAGTGGAAAAAGCTGGTAGAACCTCTTAACATAAAGTAGTTTAGGAATGTCTGTTCTAATTCAGTCAAGAATTGATGAGGGAAGTTAGGTCAAACAAGGTGACTGCAATTGTTTGCCATAGCTTTAAAGATTGTTAATTTCTAGGGGCTTTACATGTGCTACTTCATTTTCTTCAAGAATTCCTCTTCCACTTCACTGTGATGAAGCCTGTCCCAGAAGCAGCTGCATTCTCAGCATGTTCTTCACACAGTAGGTCACACAATTTGAAACATAGAAATAGCAGGCTTGGTAGAGGATTTCAATCTGTTTACCAAACTAAGAAACAACACAGATCAAAGGAAAGATAATGCAGCACAGTTGATTTCTTCCAGTTAGTGTATGGCTAAGTCCAGCTAAAACCAGGCAAAAGCAGAAGAAATGAATGGTACTGGATACTCCTACAATAACATTTATTCATACAGTGTCAATGGAGGAATGTATGTGCATTTCAAGAGAAATAAACAACGGAAACAGACTCTGCTCTTAGTAACACTGGAGCGAGAGTGATGTTCCCTACCCAGCTGGCATTACTCTGGATTTTTTTTTTTGTATTGCCAAAGGCAGAATCGGGCTCATTCGCTTGGTATTTAGTAGCACATGACTGAGGAGCATGAGTCGCAGAACAACTATGCCTTGCTGCTTTGGGATTTTTCTGAAGAAGCATATGACATAACAGTTCTCCAAAGGTGTTCCAGGAAGAACTGTGTTGTCCGACCAGGCAAAGCAGGGAGCAGCTCACCTGACAGGGGACGGGCGAGAGCAGCCAGCGAGCAGGGAAAGAGCTGCGCTCCTGCCCTCATCCCGCTCTGCTGCCTTCTCAGGCTGGTGCTCCGTTACGTTGGACTCGGTCATCTCAGAGGTCTTTTCCAACCCGGTTGATTCTGGGATTCTTGAACGGCCTGAGGCTGCCCTAGACACACAGCAATCCTCCAAACTGGAAGAATGAAATACTATACAGCAGCTTGTCGAGCCTGGGTCTAGCGGGGTGGCTCTTTAGCCAGGGGACTGCACGCGGGCGGCAGCTTGGGGAGCATCCCGTGACAGAGCTTTGGGTGCCCGAAGAGCAGGGCAGCTTGGCCCATACACTTCGAAGCGCGCTACTTTCACCAGAGAACGCGTCTCTCGCACTTGGCAGGGATGAGAGCTCCTAGGAGCCTTTCCCGGGGTGACTGCCAAGCGCATTCGTCCCCAGCCCTCAGGCG
>VXAC01005629.1:578023-627462 GCA_013399225.1 Rhipidura dahli
CGCGCCCGTTACCGCCCCGCCCGCGGGGACGCGGGGCACGGCACGGGGGACACGGGATACGGGACCAGGGACACAGCGCCGGGGAGCCCGGCTGTGGGGCTGTCCTCCGGGGTCCGCAGCGCGGGGGGCGGGAGACGGGCCAGGGCGCCGGGCAGGGTAACGCGCAGCCTCTGCGGTGCGGGTATCGACCCACGGTGCGGACGGCACGGCGCGGGGGACCTGGCCCGTGCACCGCGTATTTCGGGCTCTCTGCGGCCTCGCTGTCAAGGCCCGGCGGTGGTGGGGAGCAGCCCGAGTGCGGCGAAAGCCGCCCCGGGGCTGCCCAGCCGGTGTTGCCGCTCCCCCGTGGGGCTCCGGCCCTGGCGACCGGCACAGCAGGGACAGCCGGCACTCGCTCGCCGGTCTCCTTAAAGCCTCGAGAAACAACTTGTGCTTGGCCATGGCGATGAAGCCACCAGTGCTTTTGGAATACGTTGGTGATGAGCAGGGACCACTGCTGGCCTTGCGAAATATGCTGAGGATGTAGAAAAACATCACGACATCGCAGTGAATTTGAAGGCTGGCAGGTACACTGTTCTCACAGCCATGTTATCCTTCACAAAGTGCATTTTATTCCAAAGAATAAAGCTGTACCATCTGCATTAGGGGAAATGGTCACAAGTAACATAAAGCATAAAGACACCAGTATATAGAATGATTCTCTTGTGCTCCTGCTTCAGCTAATTCAGCTTTCCTTTCCACTAAAGGGGCTCCCTCATTCATGGCTTGGGCCTGGCAGTCATAGGATGGACTGTCGACTCCTCTGAAGGCGCTGAAGTGACTTCATGAACACTGGCCGTGAGCCGAAGACTTCGCACAGGTGGCACATCTGCTCTGGTAAGGGCCCTGTGTCAGTAGAGTACCCAAGTGCAGCTTTACAGTGTAGAACTAGAGGGGAGGGCAGAGTCTGACCACTGACATTACTAATTTCTATTACTGTAATTTACTGGGACTAAGCTATAAATAAAAGTCTTATTTTAATTTTAGAGCATTAAGCAGTTAAGTGTGTTAACACACGCAGTGACCTCAGCCTGCTTTCCCATAGCAACCACACTGTGAAAGCCCTTTCAGGGACTTCATTAGCAAGCAAAACAAAAATTAGCACTGAAATTGACTGTAAAGTGTCACTTAGCCTGGAGAGTTTTCTTATAAGCCACCAAAGTTCAAGTGGTTCAGTGGAGTATACCACAGCTCACTCTCTGTCCCACATATATGTCTTTTGAGAAGTTTCCTCTGAGCCTGTATGTCACAGGCTGCACTGAGAGGCCTTATATCCCAGATAAATGCACTTCCCCAAGCACAGACACACCGAGCAGCATAAGACATGCTCTGTGCTTTTTCAGAAAAAAATTCAGAGAGAGCTCAGTGAACCATCCCTGTCCCATTACTCACTTACATAAAAATAATCACTGATACTTGAGCTAAATGAACCTTTAATCAATCCCTCAGCCAGATCAGATTTACCTCAACTTTCTCTAACCTGTTCTGAGAAACATCCAAGGATACAACACCCACCTCCTTCCACTTGCAGAAACCTCTAGTCAAATTTATGATCCCATAAAAGTTGATATACATCCAAATGGCAGTATAGAAACATTCTTCTAAATTGCTTAAGTCTATCTTGTTAATAAAAAAGTCCAAGGCTCACAGTCATTCCCATTCCATCACATTGACGATTTGAGAATGATTACTGAAGCTGGAGTTGAAAGAGCCTTCCAAGACAATCTAGCTGTGTGCAAACAGTTCAGATTCTCGCCCCTTGTTTTTTTGGGGTTTTTTTGAGGAAGAGAGATTCATACCAACTTTTCTTCAATATAACATAAGTAGCTATTTCATACACGACAAGGACAATGGTACTTTTAGAGGGATAGTATTTCTATATTTGTTTTACAAAAAAACCCCAACAAAACCAACAAACTAAATTTGACATTAACATGTTGGGAAGGAGAATGCAAGGGGATGGAGATTGCTAGGTTCTCAAGAATGACAATAGGGTGGGAAACCCTGCTGAAATGCTGGCCAAAGTATCTAATACAGCAATGAATAATTTTCACATTCTCAATTTGAGAACTGATACCACTTTTCTCTACCTGAGGTGAGGAAATATGTGCGCCATGCAATGTTATGTGGATCAAGTAAGCACTCATGGTATTTCAAACTAAGCCTGCCTTAATAAGATGTCATACAGTGCTTCACTTCTCACTCTTTAATAATAAACCCCAGTGTTTAAAGACCAGGGTTTGTCAGAAAAGTGACAAGGATTTCCAAGAGCTGAAGGTCTCATGTTCTGACAGTGCAAAACTGTGAGGCTGTAGCTGTGAGCAGAGCAATAGGAATATCATTTCATCATATGCTTTTAAAAATAGATTCTGTGCAACATGTTGCACAGAACCTACATTGCAACAAGAAGAAATGCAGGACTTTCACAGATGTATTTGAACCAGTGACAACTAGTGAAGTGATCTTAATATCCACATTGCAATTATGACTGGAAGTTTAGAAGCATGGTAATACCTTTTCAGGAAAATTGAGCTCTCAGGAGAGTGATTTTTCCTGCCTTTGGGTTGTAGATAATTTTGTGCATTGTAAATCACTCTCACACCAAACTGAGCACATAGGATAAGCTCTTCTAGTGAATCTCCCCTTAACTATTGCAGGTCATCACTAGATATGTAGTGTTTGAAGGTATAATACATAAGGTGTTTTGATGTCCCAAGTTCTGTAATTCTAAACTTGGCCGTGTTGTGCAGTGGTTTTGTTTATATCCTGCTAGCTCTGGAAGACTCATCTAGGGAAATACCAAACCTTTCTGAATCCTATGGCAAATCAGAATTGTATGTCAGCCACCTATATGAGTGGTCCACGAGTTCTGTGTCAAACAGGCCTGGTCAGGTCCTAGTGTGGTTGAAATAAGAGAGCTGCACTGATGGGAGCATGATGACCCTTGGAACCTCTCTGGCCAATGACGATATCAGTTTCTCTGAATGCACGGTTGGTTTCCTTCCTGGGAAGAACTTGGTGCTTATACCAGGAATTTGTCCACCCAGCAGCTCTGTAGACCCCAAGGGGAAGGAATGGTTAAGAAAGAGCTTTTTTCCCACCCCATTCAGTCCAGGCTCAGTACTGATAGCCAAAGCAGGGCTGTGGGTAGCCCCTTTCTGCCACTGCTTCTGTAGGAGCTCTGTGATTCTTAGGACTCCCCTGAGTTTTGGGTTATCAAGTGCCCCTTGTTGCAGCTGTATCAACTGTAGAATGGCTCATTTACCAAGCACAACAACAGGCTCCTGTTTGGGCAGGATTCCACTGGCAGCCCATGCCTGACCTGGAGACCTTTGATATTTTGGCTGGCAGACTACTTGTCTGTGCCCTGCTTGGTATGTCCCTGTAAAATATGCTCTAGGATGTCCTTTAGGAGACATTACCCTTCCTCCCACTCATTCCTGAGTCGAGTCCAAGCATCACTGCGTATGCTCTTAGCTGGAAGGTCCACCCCTTTCTGCACTGAGTGTACAAGCCCACTACCCGTTTCTTCCTCCCTGGACAGCACAGTCTTCCAGCTCAGGTGTCCCTGCAGTCCTGCAGCTGGACACATCTGCATTTACAGCTTTGCTTCCCAGAGGGGACATTTTAAATGTACGGTACAGCTGCATACTGATAGCATGAACAGAGTCAGGACGGGCCCAAAATATTTGGCTCCTTTTTCCAGTGGATCCTTATACTGCAGCTTTTATGGATATCTTTGTCTGCTGTTACCTGGAGATGACAAGACATTGGAGGAGTTTGTGAATTGTTCTCATGGGAAAAGCACACTTACCTATACCATACCTGCATTTTGATCTTGTTATTTTGATTTTATTAAAACTACATGGAGTTTTCTTTTTCCTTTTTTTTTTTTTAAGAAAAAGGTTTAGAGAGACATGGAGCTTGAAAGGATCATTCAAGACACACTGACACGCTTCATCCAGTCCCACATCCCTGCAGCAGATCTCAGGTATGTTGACATAGGCAGATCCAGTATCATTGTTCCATCTTGAACTCTGCATTGTCACTCTGTGCATTGTACTGAATTCTGTACTTTTCCTGTAAGTTGTGTTGCTCTCCTTTAAGTCATATTCAGGATGCAGGTAATTTGCACAGGCTCAGATGGGAATGCTGGAACAACTATAGTTCAGCATTGCAATCTAGCAATGTCATTTCTTTGATGACCAAGATGATTAATTTCCTGTCCAGTAATACCCATTGGGATATGGGATTTCCTTCATTCCACAGTGCTCCCAGACAGCTTTCTGAGCAGGGTAGTCTATGTCAGGCTTCTCCCCATTTTGAACTCTGCCTGCATGCAGAGATACAGCTACCTTGAGGCTGGAACACAGAAGCTGGTTTTGCAGCTGGTGGCAGCAGGGACACAAGCGTGGAGAGCAGCAAGCAGAGAACACTGCATCCCATAGAAAGTGTAACTTAACAAAATATGATGAGCTCACCTGTCAGTATAGAACAGCCAAGGTCTTGAGTACTTGGAATATTTTGGTTAGCTCAGCTGTGCTCAGTTCCATAGGAGCACAGCCTCTGGAACACACGCTGGGGCTTTCATTCAGTGCTGCCAGGGAAGCAGGATCACATGCACTATTTATCTGTTAATGCTTCCCTCTCAACTACTGACCACCTGCTACTTGGCCTTACAGGTGGTATCTCCTCATAACATACAGTCCACATAGGTCCTTCTGCTGCTGTATTAGAAAGACACAAGGTTATCTGGAATGGGGATGGAGAGAAAGGAAAAAATGTTGACCCTGCTGCCTGTGTTCTCTTTGTCTCCAGTGGGATGGATGATGTTTTCTTCTCTTATATCACGGGTGTCCTGGAAGAGCTGGGCTCACCAGAGTCCTCTGAAGAGACTTTTGACATGGACACCTTTGTGGAAATGATGGAGGCGTATATCCCTGGTTTTGCAGAAATCCACAGGTATGTGATTGTTACTGGTTTGTATGTGCATGCCACACAGTGGGGGCCTGGCCCCAAGCCCCTCAGTATTACAAATTCTTTCATTATACCCAGTTAAAGATGTATTAGTACCAAACCTGAGCCATCATGATAAGTCACTCTTTGCCTGAATGCACACATGCTAATCCTAATACAGTTTGTAGATAGGTCCGTGGCCATCAGAAATACCAGTTGATTTTATTGGACTTCCCATCAAGCCTTATCTTTCTATAAAATGGTATCCAAGTAGGATAGGCTAGTGCTTTTATTCCTCAAGCTAATTATACAGCTTCTGTCTCTTGCAGTGGGGATGTTTGTGAAATGATGTTCTCCCTCTCAGAAAGGCTTAGTGAAGCTCGCAACAAAGGTGAGTTACACAAACAATTTCAGCACAAGATCTGTACATGCTTTTAGTCTTAGTATTTGTAGTTGAACAATGTCACAGAATAAAATACGGAACTTGTTTGCCACAGTTAGGAACTCATAAGGTAGCCTGAACTGATTGACAGGTTTGGGGTTTTTATTTTCAACGTTCAGTCAGGTTTTTCATATCAACAGATGGGAGGTTGGAGTCATATGGAATACTATCCAAGACATACTGGAGTGAAAAACACTTGATCAATTCTCCAAATACCTCTATTGAGATCAAGTCCAGAGTAATAAGAAAGAAATAGCCAATTCAGGGCTGCTTGTTGAAATTCTGCTGTAGGTTAATTCTGAAAGCAAGGATTTCTGCCTGCCTCTGATAGCCATCTGCCTAAGTGGCACTACCACTGGGCAGCCTTTATCAGGTGTATCATCAAATAGAGTATCCAGCTGAATACTTGTATCACATCTAGACTTTGGGCATCCTCAAAGCTCACTTCCTGTTCATCCATGAACCCTGGAACAGATGCAAAATCTGTGATGTGCTCTGACCTGCACTATGCAGCACTACAGAAGACTACACTGTGCCAATGGCCCCTTCTAACCTCAGCATTCACAGACCAGCTGGATTGCTGTATCAATCAACCCCATGGGTACTTTCCACTAAAGAACAGACAGGTTGAAGTGCCTGTATATTAAACCTTCCAGGACATAACTAGTCTGAGTTGCTGGTTCTAGCAACATCACTGCTGTCTTGCCAGAAGGCTGCACAGTGTAGAATAGACAGTCCTGTCTTTTTATCTTACCTGCTGCTTTCTTGAACTTGGCAAAATCTACTGTTCTGCTCTGCTCCCCTGCATCCTACCCTTTGAGGACCCTGATGTAGCCAGAGTGTGGAAAGAAAGCACCATCCCAGTCTTAGGACAGAATAAAAGTGGAGTGAGAAAAAGAGCCTGTTAAAAAAGAGATGCATCAGAGTAACCAGGATATGCTGGCTTGCATGCAGGTTGGGGACTACCACAGTGTATTCCCAAGTTTAAAATCAAAACTACACCTTAGTTCAAAGATAGAGCAAATACCAGGGAATTCTTAGAAATGGAAGTATCCACAACCGAAGCACTAGCAGACCGAGAATTGAAAAGTAGAGTTGAATTTGCAAACAGCCCATATCCTGTACAGCCTGGAAATGCAGAACTCAGGCACTCCAGCATGTGCTAGCACTGGCTTCCTGCAGATCAGTGGGAGCAGAGCTGCAGCTATACCCACTGAGGGCAGGAGAAACAGTAGTGCTTCCAAGTCTTGTCACTTAAGAAGAGATTTGCTTTGGCGCACAATGCACTAGCAGTCTAATGCCAACAGAAAGCACAGAGCTCTAGCCTTAGTGGGACTGTTCCTCAGGAGATATCACTGTGTCTTTAAGAAAAACTTGGCCAAAAGGCTGTGGAAAGCAGGAGTGAAGCACCCTCTGAAGACCTCACCAAGGGCCAGGAGCCTGGAGCTGGAGCCTGCAACGGGGAAAGACTGTGCACTCTAACAGACGGAGCCGGGGCCCAGGTATGAGTACCCCGCAGAGGAGCAGGAGCACTGGGGACAGTCACACAGCACTAGGCTACCAGCACCACCTGAGGGCGTTTTCCAGCTCTGGAAGGAACCACAGCATAGGCTGTGACGCAGCATCACTTGTGTCCGTGATCTTCTCCATTGTATGGCCTGAGCAAGACTGTCAGATAATTATGTGCTGACAGACTGTGAGCCAGTGCTCTTGCTCATCCTTTCCAGTGGCTGGAAATGGTGAGCCAGAGTAATGGCTGAGAAAGCCTGTCCCAGTGCCTTCAGAGATCCCACAACAGCTACAGGTACTGCAGCACCTTCCACATCAACCCCACCTTCCTCCCCCATGCCCTGCTTGCTGTTTCTGCAGTACTGATCTATTCCTGCTACGTAGTACAATCATTCTGTGTCCACAGCCTTCTAGCAAATGCTGCTATGGCAATTCCTCCTGGTGTAGCCTCAGGTCAGTGTTTAGCAGGCCCTTTCCTTTCTAATCAAAGTACATACAACTTCACAAGGTGGGCAGGAGTCAGGCATTCACACCACAGGGTCCAGAAAGCTCACTCCGAAGCATGGCTACACAGATGAGTCACTTTGTAGTAGCCCTACTTTAAAGCAAGTTGAAATACAGAGGGAGGAGATGAAAGGACAGGGAGAGAAGCTGGTTTGTCTTTTCAAATACACCCGTTAGCTTCAGGAATCAGATTTAGTAAGGCTGGCAAGGGGAGAGAGCTTTCAGCATTCCTGAAGAACCATAGGCCCTTTTCAATAGCCCTCTCCTCACTGCATCTTCAACTTACCTCTGTCTCTTGCTCCAACTAGGAAGGTGCTGACTTGAAGGATGGGGTAGAGCTGCTACTGGAGATGTTCCCAGCCTGTACTGTGAGCCAGGCAGAGAAGGCTCTCGCCATGGCCTTGGGGAACTTGGAAGAGGCAGTGCAGTTAATTGTGGAGGAGAAGGTGGAAATTGGTCCAGCAGGAGCGAGTGTGAAGGTACTGTACTCTGACCTGGGTGGCATTGGGCCAAGGAGCAGGGCAGAGCTCAGGGACACACAGGTTCCACAGCTGTCTGCTCCAAGCAGAAATTTTGACTGCAGAAACTTTCTGCACGAGAAGCCAGGAGGATCATGCAAAGCAACAGCCCCTCTCCCTCCCCTGGCTCTCTTAGTATAGGCTGTGCCCACAACCAAGCCAGGACCCCAGTGAAGCTGTGGCTGGCACCCCCTTTCCCACAGGGGCTGGGGTGCTCCACCAGCAGCTGGGCTCACTGAGCTAAGCTGTACACCCCTGTGTTGTGCTATTAACACACCAGCTTGTCTCCTCCCAGGAACTGGCACGGCCCCGCAGAGCACCCAACCATGAGGAACTAAAACAAGTCATCCTACAGAAGTAAGTACCCAGCAGCAAAGAACCCCTTATTTTGCTCCAAATAAATGAAGAGGTGGCAGTTTGGGGAACAGTGTGGTCTATAAAGAATTAGGGGTGGGTATTAGCTGAACACATCTAAGCACAAATACAAATAGCTGGGATAAAGAAAAGAAAAAACAAAAAAACTAAACAAATGCACACAAAAACCCCAACAGACAAACAAGCCACAAAACGTAAACAACAGAGCAGGTTTGGTTTCTTTTAGAGCTCTGACACAGAAACACATTATCTGTACCAGCTGGATCACAGCACTACTATGACTGCATGCAAGGTTTAGCCTCCTACAGATAAAGTTTAAGTCACAGTACTGTTAGCTGAGGTCCTGGTTAAAGATTCAAGGAACAAACATCATGCTGCAGCTCAGGTAACAAACACATGGTGACCTGTAATAACTCATTCATACCTCCATTCTTGGACAGTCCAAACAAGGCTAAGGATACCTTCAAGAGACTGCCTGTACAACAGCACTGGGAAGATTAAATCTCAGTTGCTGAAGGTGTGAATTCAAAGCATATAAAGAATTCCTCCTGTGGACTTCTTGGGAATGAAAGTAGCTTTAGATTAGTTTACCTAGATTCATTTCTAAAAGCATTTAATTCTCAATGGGAGAACCCACACTGTGGTTTCATTGATCTGCTTTAAGATCTCAGCTTTCATGAGCATCCTCCTGCAGGCATACAGCTTCCACACATCTTTTCCACTTTACATTCTCCCCAGGGACAGGATAAACAGTCAGTGGGCTAGGAAAATTAAAGCAAGGCAGAACAGCATCCAGGCAGAAGTATTAATCCTTGTTCTTGCCCATCTCCTGTGCAGGCTCATTTCAGAGTGACAGGCAAGGGAACAAAAAAGCACCAGCTGCTTGTTATGTTTCTGAGAACTTCACTTTAATGACGTTTTGGCAACATCCTGTACTTTAAACATCACTCAAGCACAGGTACAGAAAGCAGATCGCCATAGCTGAAGATACACGAGCAACTATACTAACTACTGAGGGAGAAGTCATCGTCAGCTGTGCTAAACCAGCACCAAAAATCTCAGAGTAGCAACTCAGCAGTACAGCAAGCAAATGCTTGGACCCTGATGTTTCAGTTACATAGGAAATGAGGTGATGCTTTCATCAAGTTGCTTCCAGCACAGAACTGTGTCACAGTCAAGTAGTAGGAGGAATGTGAAAGGAACACCATCATTCACGGCAAAAGCAGACAGATTGGTTCTGTAATCTCACCTGTGTCTCATCTGGCTGCCATCACTTGGACTGAGAAGGAGCAAAGCTGCCCAAATGGCAGAGCACACAAGACCTCAGTACCTCTCTCAGTTCTTCAGTGGCTATCAGCATTCTCAACCACCTGAGTTTTCAATACTCTTCACATACAGCTAAGGATGCTACTCCAGGAGAATCCTACTAGATTCTGACCAGAAGGATGACAAAACTTCTTGCCCATTTCATCCAGAGTGAACATCAAGTTCTCTTAGCTGAAATCTAGGCACATAGGACACATTGCATAGCCCCCGAGTAGCCTGGGAAGAAGGGACATAGGCTGTGAGTAGCCTCGGCAATGTGTGTTACAGTGCTTGCTAAATGCTTCTTGTGTTTCAGGTATATGATGGTGGATAGTGCAGACGATCAGAAAACGCACCGGCCAGCTCCACCCAAAGAGGTAAGCAGAGCAGTCGCAGCTCATCAGCACTTTGAATGCCCATACAAGGTTTAAAAAAAAAACAGGCTGCAAGTCCAAAAAAACAACAGGACAGGCCAAAGGCAGGTCTGTTCATAGAACCTGTCAGTCAAAGAGGGAAGATTAGCTCAGCTAAGGTGCTGCGGGGACTGTCAGTTCTTACCTTTTCTGACTACCATGGCTCTTGCTCCCTCCCATTAGACAGCATCCTTCCCAGTTTTGGCCAAGATTCCCAAAACAATAGTAAAGCACATCACCCACCCACCTCCCACAGTGCAGTTCTGCTTTTGCTTGCCCCCTCCTTTCTCTAGCAGTGTGGCTGTCCATCCACTTGGTGTTAATATCTTTCCTCTCCAGGCTCCCAAGAAGTTGATCCGCTATATTGATAACCAGGTGGTGAGTACAAAAGGAGAGAGGTACAAAGACATCAAGAAGCCTGAGAGTGAGGAGATGAAGAGAACCTACATCAGCCTAAAACCAGCCCGGAAGTACAAGTTCCACTGACAGCCAGGTCCTTCTGCTCTTCAGCTTTCCACCTCACTGCCAGGCATGGCAGGATGGATATGTGGTGCTAGGAATGAGGCGACTCCACCTGCCACTAACTTGAGCCAACCTGGAAGCCAGGACACTGCTTTCAGCTTCCTCAACTAACCTGGCTGGGGAGACTTCTCTCCTTGTGTAGCTATCCCTCTGCCCCCAGGTACACACTGCAGTGGCTCTCCATGACCTGGGCATTCTCTGCTATTCCTTGCATGGGACATTTTTAGATCTGAGATGTGGCATGTGCTTTTGCAGCAACCTTTTTAACAAGTCGTTGTGCACTGTTGCTTTGAGTGCCAGTATTAATAAAGATGATGTGAGTTGGTGTGTAGTTCAGCCAGAGCATGCACATGCTTTACAAACACTGCCTCCAGTCCTTCCTAAGGCCAAAGACAGGAGCAGGGTCATCCTCTCTTCCTCTAATTACTCTCTTCATCACATTCTCAAGATGCAGCTGCTGTTTGATTAACTGCCTAGCAGATAAAAGGGCTTAAGCTCAACTCCCGAGCCAGGCTGTCCCTGCCAACACAATCTGCAGCTCTCTCCATAAACTCCAGCTGACAGCAGAGTCAGTGCTCCTTCCATTTCTCACCACTGTTGAGAGCCAAAGCTCCAGCCACGCAACAGGGAGCAAAATACAGTAGCAGGTCTGGGCACTACTAAAATGTTAAGTCAGATGCTGGAAGAAACAAATGACAGTGACCAACTGCTTTCAGTGACAGGACAGCTAGGTTTGGCATTTTTCTGTCAGTCTAACTGCCATAAGGAGCATGTTCCCCATGAAAACAACTCCCACCTTGCCCCAGCCTAAACCAGCACCCTAGACCTGGGCAGACACACTGCCTGCACTAGGGCCATTCTAGTCCTTTGGTGCCAGGCTGGCCAGTGGCTGTGGGCTGGAGCTAGGCTCATTGCCCTCCTCCCAGAGCCCAGAGGGGCCTGCCCTCTCCCAAGAGGAGGGCTGGTAGCCAGTCTTTCTGCTCCAGCTGGCCTGGTTTGTTCCACAGCTCTGCTGGCATGCCCTGCACACCCACCCCAGGGGACAGTCCCCATCAAACACTCTCCTGCTTTCTGGACAGCTGCCACTTAAAGATTTAAAATACAACAAATAATAAATCCTATCTATTAGTTGGCCCGACCAAGGCCTGTTCAGCACCATGGTGTTCCTGCAAATCACTCGCTCTTTCCACGCCACTGCAGAGGGAGTTACTTTCCCCAGAGGCACCAATGAAGTCCACTTATGAACACTCAGTGGCTGCTGAACAGCCCCAGAGGAAAGAGTGAGCCCCAGGCCAGCCTCACCAATGGGACCAACCTCTCCCTCTGCACATCTCCACAGCAGCCAGTTCCAGCATCCTTCTGGGATCCCAGCGATGTCAGTCCCCCCCCTCCCCAGCAGCAGCAGTTCTAGATCTGAAGGTTGATAAAAGGGGCGAAGCCAACCACGTCCTGCAGCAGAACGAGAGCCCTCTGCAGCGGAGGCTCCACATCCAGCTCCACCCCACGGCTTCGGAGGATGCTCAAGCTGGACTCGGCCACGTTGTGGCAATGCTTGACCTTCAGTGAGCGCAGCTTGGGACAGTACTCAGCCAGGACCCTGCCAAGAAAGAGAGCACATTCAAGTTGCAAGTCAGGACTCCTAAGTGCACCACTCACACTCTTCTCTACTCCCAGCAGCTTGTGACTGTGCCACACAGGCACCATCCTTTGGGAGCAGCACCATGGTGGTAAGAGATAAAGTCAAGGGACGTGGTTGGATCCCAGACTTACCCTCCATGATCTGGGAAATTTGCTGTCAATAGCACACACTGCCTCTCCTGAAGGGTCTGCTAGTGGCTTCTCTCCCAGACTATGCTCTCATTGCTTTTAGCATGAAGAAATCAGACTTTCCTCTCTGGTTCTCTTCCATCCCAGATACCTGGCATCCCCCCACCAGCTCCCCACATTGCTCAGTACCTGATGGAGTCATTCTTGACTCGCAGACACCCCGTGAGGTCCAAGTGCTCCAGCTCTGGGCAGCACTTAGCAGTCTCCTCAACTGCCACGTCACCCACATTGGCATTGACAGCCAGTGACAGAGACTTGAGCCTGCTGCACTTCTGCACCAGGTAGCAGATGGCCTCGTCCTTCAGCTGGCGACAGGCCGTCAGGTCCACAGCCTCCAGCGCCTTGCAGTGGTCAGCCAGGCTGCGCAGGGACAGGCTGTCCACCCACTCACAGTGAGCCAGGGAGAGCTGGCGCAGGTTGGGGCAGCTCAGTGAGATGGCCACCAGCGCATGGCGGCTGAGCTGGGCACAGCCCTTCAGCTGGATCCGGTGCAGGTGGTGGTTCTGCCCGATGACCGGGAGCAGTTCCCGGTCCGTCAGCCAGTCAGAGCAGTTCTGGAGTGCCAGCTGCTGCAGAACTTCGTTGTCCTTCAGCAGGTTAACAAAAGCGGCTCGAGGGATGGCAGGTCCAATCTGCATGGGGAACCCAGGAAGAATGAGGCATCTCCACAGGATGCTTTCAGATAAGCCTGATCCTCACTCCCCTCCTCTCTTCTGCTATGACAGTAGTGACCAAAGCCATACCCTGTCCTCATCCCAGGGCAAACCCTACCATCAGACTCAGCTCACCTCATGCCAAGGCTATTGCCACAAGCTAAATGATACTCTGGTTTTTCCATCCCAGATCATCACTTCTGCATTTACATACTCATGATGAGCTTCACACCTCTGCTCTCCAAAAATCTCTTTGCTAGACTACTCTGTGTCCTCAGAACAGCGACTACTCTAGTCTTTACCAGTCCCACGCAGTGGCTCCCAGGAATAGCACAAACTTTCCCTGAAGACCAAGCACAGAGTTATCTCCCATCAGACCCGACTTACTGCACAACCTTCGCAAAGGACGTGGCACTCCAAAACTTTTGTTTCTTCCAGTCAGTGCCCCATAATAGCCTGGGTGGAGTTTCCAGGCTTACTCCTCCTAGGGCCTCTTACTCAAGACACTGGCATTGCTGGGTCCTGAATCACTGCCCCTCCTTCCTGAGCCCATCTGTCCAGTTTGACACCTGAGCCATTAGCCCAAGCTCCTGAGCAGAAACTGCCCTCCTTGCCTCCTTGCCCTTCTCCCCACATAGACAGACGCTTCCCTGTTAGTTCCAGAGCAGTAGGACATGTGTTTCCTCCCCCAGCCTCAGAGTCATCCAATACCTGGCTTGAGTCAAAGCAGCGCATGTTGGCCAGGTACAGCTGGATGAGAGACTGGAATGACTTGCTGACCCTCTGCAGGCTCAGGAGCTGTTGCAGTGGCAGATGACAGAGGATATGTGGAACCAAGATGTCTTCCCAGGGCAGGTCCAGGAGGCATCCCCTGGTCGGGGTCACACTCATCATCAGACACCAGAGAGCCAGGCTACTGCAGGAGCCAGGCTAGGTCAGCTCACACCTATTGCCGGGCACCTCTGGAACAGCCAGAAAGACAGACTCAGAGACGTTTCCCACAATTAGCCCACAGGGAACAGCCCCTTAGCTAGACATCAGCAGGGCACGTGCCTGCCCCCTGCATCACCACCTCCCCAGCCTGGGACGTTCACTGCTCAGGCATCCGAGTCTACCTGCCCGCAGTGCCCTCCAGGAGAGGTTGGGTGGGGCTTCCCATCAGCTGCTGAAGGGAAGCCCTGTCCCTCAGCGAAGCAGCAAGAAGATGCTGCGGCATTACCGCACGAGTCGCAGGGCAGCTGTGCCCAGCTTCCATGTCTGAGCATCGCTCTACCCGTCGGCCAGTCCCCGTATCCCGTGCCAGGCCACTCGGGCACCCCGCAAGAGGGAGAGACCAGGCACTTGCTCCTTCCCGCAGGGAGAAACAAGGCTCCGGGCTCCCCCCAGGGAGTCTCCCTCCGAGGAGCGGACGCTCAGCATCTCTGCGGAGATGAGGCCACGGGCCGCGAAGGGAAGGAACAGAGAGGTCCCGGCAGCCCAAAGACCCCCGAACTGCGGCTGGAGGCCGCGGTTCGACTCGCAGCTGGGGGTGGGGGGGGGCTCGCCCGAGGCCATTCCTGCCCCGCCGCCCCAAGGGGCCTTGCTCGGCCCCAGGGCCACCCCCGGGCTGCCCCACCGCAGCAGCGGGGCGACCGCAAGAGCTCCGCCGGGACCAGGACACTGCCCCGCTNNCGGGCGCACCCGCTCCCCCGTGCACAGCGCCTGTCCCAGTTCCTCAGTTACCTCAGATCCCCAGTGCACACCAGATCCCCATGGCCCCAGTTCCCCGGCGCACACCAGTGGCTGCAGCCCCGCAGCTACCCCGGTTCCCCAGCGCACACAGCCTGTCCCAGTTCCTCAGTTACCCCGTTTCCCAGCGCACACCAGCTGCTCCAGGTCCCCACGGCCCCAGTTGCCCGGCGCACACCAGTTGCTCAGCCCCGCAGCTACCTAGGCTCCCCAGCGCACACCGGCTGCCGCCGTTCCCCACGGCCCCAGTTCCCCGGCGCACACCGTCTGCCCCCGTTCTCCGTAGCCCCGGTTCCCCGGCGCACACCGGCTGCCCCCGTTCCCCACGGGCCCGGTTCCCCTGCGCACACCAGCCGCCCCCGTGCCCCGGTCCCAGCGCACGCCCCTGCCCCAGCCGGCGGCGGCGCATGCGCAGCGCGGAGCCGCTGTCCGTTCAGCACCACGCGGAGCCAGGATCCGCTGCTGCCGGTGAGCGACGGCCCCGCCAGATCCCCCCGAGCCACCTGCCCGGCTCCGCGGCTCTCCCAGCGGGCTGTGCCGACCTTTTCCGGATCCCCGGGAAAGGCAAATCCCTGGGGCTCACAGTTCTCACTGCACCCCTGACCGGCAACCACTGGGCCCCGCTCCTCCGCCGGTACTGGGATGTCCCCGCCCCGGGGCTGCCCGCGGCCCGCCGCTCCCAGCCCGCATCCTCCCACGCTGCCAACCGACTTCTCGCGCTCCGCTCCGCCGTCGGTGCCCCACCTGCCTCCGCAGCCCCGGGGACGGGGCGGGGTCCTTCCCCTTGCCCGCAGCCCCCGCGGAGAAGCGGCCCAGGCTCCTGCCCGCGCAGTTGCCATGACGACCCCGTAGAAACGGACGCTGTTCCATCCTCCTCCCTGTCGGTTTGCAGGGCGAGCACAGGCGGGCACCCGGTCCGCGTTGGTGCGGCGCTCGTACACCACACCCCTGAGCCGGCACTGGGCGTGTGACCCCATCTCTGTCTTGGGTCTGAGACCTGCTGACTTGTACAGCATCAAGCTGCTGATTACTGCGGGCATAGGAACTATTAGAAAAATCTTCCAAAAGAGCAGGGCCCACAGACAGTGAATAAACCCCAAATCCCTGGTCCCAAGTTTCCTGGGAAGCAGTGCCCCATCACCTGCTCTGCTCATTGCTCATTGGAAGCTGGTTTGCAGAAAGGTCTTCTTTCCCCAGTGCCTGTCCTCTGGGGGAAGCTACCCACCCTGCCTGTCCCCAGACACGTAACACCTGCTCCTCGAAGATCCCAGTGGCTCCCTGAGTTCAAGCCCAGTGTGCTGTCACCCCAAGACACACAGTGCACGTCTCATTTAGAGGACAAGTGATGCAGGGTTTTAAATTTTGTGCTGGAGTTAAGAATGCCCCTGGCCATGTTCTGGGACAGCCCTTTCTTTCCCTGTGGTGGGGGTACTTTGTTTTTGACTTCCTGCTGTGAAATAGAAATGTGCAACCTAGCAGAGTCCCTTAATATATAGAACCACTGGACCTGTGGTCAGGAGTGGTGGAAGCTGAACGCAAGGCTGGTTAGGGCCACTAAGGTTTATAAATGCCCCAAGGGTGTTATAGCTGTTGGCCTGTGAGGGGCTTGGCTGGTTGGCCAGCTACAGCTGTTGAGATGCATGTGCTAGGTACTAGGAATTATGGATACTTTTCAGCTGTGAAATATTCATATTGTTCTCTTTTTTATCCACAGGTTGTTTGCAGATGCAGAAAAACCTCAGAGACTGTTACTGTATTGTAGAGGTGTGTGCTGAGACAGAGCTTTGCACCATCAGGATGTTCAGTGAACCCAGCAACTTAGGTCTACACCAATGGTAAGGATTCTGCACCAGTACTGGTTTTGTGCTCATGTCTATCAAGTTTTCCTAATGCAGAGGAGTTGTGATATGGCTGTACAGCACTGCAGTAAAGGGCTTGGGGGTAGTTATCCACTCCAGCTTTGCAGTGAAGGTACAGCTCAAACCAGACAAGCTTGAAGAACCAGACCTTTGTTCTGCTCTGCTCAGTCAAGATTTGGAGCAAGCTTCTGCCTTTCTGGTGGCATATGCTCTGTCAAAGGTGGGTCTGCATTTTTCTTAAGAGGTGTCTGGAAGTCTCCTTTTTAAGCTTCAGTTGGATGCCCATTTTTAGTTGATCCGTAATACTTCAAACTGGTTTGCCAAAATAGCTTTCTGAGCTGGACCTGGTGAATGCTGGGCTGTGACAGCTGCAGGTCTTGCAGGACAGCTGAGGAAGTGTATTGCACGGGTACCTTCAACACACAAGGGACAGTTCCCTGTTCAGTTCCCTGGCACTCCTGTTATCCCAGTGGCTACTGATATCCCGTGGGGGAAAGCAGGGCTACTGCGTCAGGCCTTGAGCTGATCCGTAGTAATGAGAGACCAAGCTGAGCCCCAGGGGGAGGAAGCAGATTAGCTCACAACTGCTGCTGCAGAAGCTTTCTTGTATATTCCTTGGAAACATACGGTGCTGGCAGCTCGCAGAGCCAGGGCATGGCATCTTCACCCTCATGAACATCCCCTGAAGTGAACGGAGACTTCAGTCAGCTCCTCTGCTGCGAGGCGGGGCTGATGCACAGCTATACTTCTGAAGAGTCTAGAGAAGCAGTCATCACCTCATCCTTTTGGAAGTGGAGATGAGATTTAGGGATCTGGGGCCTGAAGGAGGGGGGGGTTTATGGTTGGAAGAGCAGACCTCAAGTCAGGAACACAAGTTTTTGTTCCCAGAGATGCTCCTGATTTCCCAGCTATAATGGGCAAGTCTTCCCCACTTATGCCTTTTGACTTTTCCCTTGCATTGAGAATGCAGTTATTACCATGTCAGAGGTGTATTCAGAGGTTGGCTGGGTTTCTGCAAGCCTGCTGGGATTTCCAGAAGCTGGTGCTGTCCAAGGGTGCAACTTATTTTTAGGAGATCAGTATGATGCCAAACCAACATTATCCTGATGTTCTAAGATCTATCAACTCATATGATGGCTTGGCACCTTGCTGGTTAAACACCTTTAGCCTTGCAAAGACTTTGGGGCCATTTTCTTTACAGTTTTCCACTAGTCTCAAGTGGGACAAGAAACTTCAAGATCTTGTCAAGAACACCAGTAGCTCTGCAGTATTCACTCCTCTAAGATGTGAGAGCTAGGTGAATGCAGTACCACACAAATTCAGTAAAGCCTCTCAACACTGTTTTTTCTTGGACTCTCACCAGGTTCTTTCAAAGGATCTGGCTCCATCTTTTCTCTGGCTGCAGGATAAGTCTGACAGCCTCCATCACTCTCAGGGTTGGAGTGGACCACAGCTGGACTTCTTGGTTGCATGAGAGAAGGTATTGAGCTCATAGGGTAAGCTCTGCTGTCAGTCAGTGCTGAGATTGCACAGTGTCACCAGAAGCCATTTTTAAGCTGGTGAAACAAGAACACATGGTGACTTCTGTTCAACTCTTCCCTGTATATGCCACCTTCCTACTTCTTATTGAGAAAAGACTATACAGTCAGGGCTAAAAAAAATATAAAATGAATAGAAGTAAAGCAAGACCAAGTTCTGCAAGTCAAGGTTGAAAGAGGATTATGAGAAGCTCCCAGCTAAACGGAAATACAGGGCTGTTCTGCAGCATCCCACTCATGAATCCCCTGCATTCAAGCTTTCAGTCTGTCTTTTGCATTTATCTCCACACATTTCCATGACAGCCATTTTGCTCAGTTTTCTGGATATATTTGTAATTACTGCTCTATAACTGACCTTCTAGGCCTTTTACACAATCCTGTATGCGACTGTGTTCTTCCTGTGCTGGGTCAGACTGTGTGCCTGGGGCTTACTGTCTCTTTTCTGCATAAAATACTCTTTATTCATTGCTCTCACTTCCCTTTACCCCCTTTCACCTTTCCCCACGTGAATCTTGAGGCTGAAGGTATGAGGAAGGGATCACATCTTACTGCTGCATAGATTAGCCAGAGAGTAATCTAAAGATCTGTGCTTGCAGCACAAGCATGTCCTGGGAGGCTACACCAGAGAACGGGTGGTTTGGGTTTTTTCAGACTAAATTTGGCTCTTTGGTGCAGTGACTCACCATGGTGAGGTAGGTCTGGTGAATGACCTGCTGGCACCCAGGAAGCTCTGTCTTCACTGGAGAGCCCACCTCGCCACTCAGAAATCCCTTGCTTTCCTTCAAGACCATCTTTCCCTGAGCATCTTTTTACCAAGAGATACTCCCACACAATTGTTCCCCTAAGTGCTGCGTGGGGAGATTATTTATGGCTCAAGCTGTGCTGAGGCCCCACCTCCCACGTCCCCAGGACAGGTTTTATCATGCTGTCATTTCTGCCTTCATCTTGACAGAGCAGTGCTGGTGCAGGAGGAAGCCCGCTTGCTGTGCGGGTGCTGCCTGGCGCTGGGACAGAGTCTGAGGGGATTTCTGTAATAGCAGGTGTGCCTGGGGCATTACAGAAATATTTTGTTACAGCTCATTCTGAGGCCCAGCACACGGCTTTCACTATCACCTCTCTACAACTCCACTCTTCTAAGTCCCTGTCTCTCCTGCAAGAGGGAGCAGCACAAGATAGGGAGCTGGGACACTGAATAGGGTACTGGCAGATGGGCAAGCAGCAGCTATCCCTCATGTAAACTGTAGTCTGCACAGGCTCTTCTCTCTGGTAAGACATTTTACAGTCTGTATCCTCTTCTAGAATGCCTTTCACCCTGAAAAATCCTGCCGTGGTCCCATGAGTGCCCCGTGCAGGGGAGCTGCAAGGGTCACAGGACAGTACAGGTTTGCTCTCCCCTGTTTCAGGTTTGGATGGAAGAGGCTTCAAGAAGAATCTCCAGCACTGTCTTTTTGCCCTGACTTAGCTGCAAAACAGCATTTTTATAGGACTGTCCAAGGGAGGGTATTTTCACCATTTATCTTTAACCACAAGTCTGGTGGAATAACAGGTAAGTGCATCAGCCCATTAAAGACCTGGCTTGTGCTGCAATGGCTTTTTTAATATATGACTAGGATGTAGTTGGGTGTTAGCACTGGAGACAGAAGGCATTAATTAGAGCCATGTAGTTATGTCTAGGCCCTGAGGGAATACATGCAACCCAATTGGTTGCCCTGGAGCCCTCAATGCAGAGATAAGGGGAGTTCAGCTTCCCTTGCTTTCACTGGGATTCATTGCCTGCGTGGCTGGAGCTGCTATTTCCACGATGCTTCCAGTCAGCCGGGTGAGAAGAGCCCACTGCTGATAGAGTGACTGTCCTCACCTTGCAGGCCTACACTGTGCCCTGAGGCTACAATACAGCCCCACTGATTTTGGCACCAGTGAGGCAGAATACACCTTTGTACCCTTTGCAATGCCTTAAGCAAAAAGCACACCAGAGAGGAGATGGCTCTGACAGTGCCCATAGGCCCCCAGCAGCCCTGGGGTGCACTGGGGTCTTTACCCCAAGTGGAGCTGCAGCTGCAAGACCTTTCTAGAGACTGATTCATGTGCCTTAGGGCAAGCTGAGCATGAGCATTTCCTGGAGCCACCAGGGGGAAAGAGCTGTTCTCTAACCCCTCTTCGCTCAAATTTCATCTACATCTGTACCATTGTTGGGACACTGTGACATGTCAGGTTGATCTCTTCCAAGCTGGAAGTTCATAGTTGTGCTGCCCTGATGATACCCAGACCCTTCTGCCTTTGGGAGGGAAAACTGTATTGTAGACTTATGAACATGACCAAGGACGGTGCTGGCGATATTTAGAAAACTCCTGGAAGCTGCCTGTTGCAGGGGGCCTGGGAGGCTGAAGGGGATGACATGGAGTTGAGTGGACTCTAATACAGGAAGGACGTGGTACCTCCAGGCAAGGACTGGAGGTCCTGAAATACCCAAATGATAGTAAAGCGGGTTCCCAGTGCGCTGCACTCCTATCTCTCTAACTAAGCCCACTGGGGGGATGGAGTGTGGGGGACACCTTGTCCCACTCTGTCATCTGCCAGAAGGGTTTTCTGCTCCCTCCTGTTCTGCATCAGCTGGGGAGGGATTCACAGCAGGAGGGATCAGGAGAGCCAGGGCTAAATCCTGAAAATCCTGATCCACGTGGGGCTTATGTCAGTGCTGGCAAGACCCATGTATGTGGACACATCTTTCATGAGTTACAGGGCTGTGGGAAGTGGGATACAGAGAGCAGGACACTGTAGGGAGAGCAACAGCTACTGTTAAAGCAGGGGAAACACGTGTTTCAGACAGAAATGTGTTTTCTGTGAATGGTCTGGATCTCCAGTCAGGGTGGCAGGAAAAGACCTCTTTCTTACCTTCAGCTCTCAGCAGGACTGCCTGTAGGTGCTGGGAAGGCACAGATGTGCCTCATCCTGGTATGGACACACTGAGAAAGCTCTCAGCTCTTCCACTTGGTTAAATATGTCACTCTGGCTGTGGCTTAGAGAAAAGCCTTCCCCCTCCCCGCCCTCCTGCCATCAAGAAGCTGCTGAAGGAATCAGGTCGTTGATCCTTCAGCACTGAGGCCCCTAATTAGCCCAGCTACTTGTAGTCTGCCAGAAAAGACGGCTGTGTGTAAGGCAGCCAAGACCCACAGTCCTCGGTGTGTGGGGGAGAGAGGCCCCTCACAGGCAGGAGCCTGGAGAAGGAAGGAGAAAATGGCAGCACTTTGATGCATTAAATATGAGGAAAGCCTGCCCAGCCTGATGCTTTTCTCCCATGCCTGGGAGGGCAGAAGGAGACACACTTTCTGGATGCTGGGGGCGGGGGGCAGGTGAGCATGGAGCTGGGCTTGCTGCAGGCAGGGAAAGCAGCAAGGAGAGCCAGCTCTTCCCAAATTCTCTTGCAGACACATGAAGCCTCAGCTCCCCTGGGCTTCTTCTCTCACACACATTTAATAATGATTGCTGGGCTGGGTAATAAAGTGCTGCTTAATAGCAAATCGATCTGGCAACCTGTAAGGGCACAAAGTGCTAGCTGCCAGTCCCAGTGGCTGCCACACGCAGACCCAGTGCGCTGGCAGCACAGGGTCCTGAAGCCCTGCCACAACACCCCTCACCTTGGTACCTAGCTGTCCCATATGAACTCTACTCACACATGCCACTGGTGCCAGTGGAGCCCCCATACCAAGGCAGGAGACAAAGGATAGGTGATTTTGCCCCCTTGTATCTAGAAGTGGTTTCCTGAGTTTGGTGTGGCATTTACCATCCTTGAGGTGCCTAGTGACACCCTGATATCAAGTTCCTGGTGGCCTGAGACACCGTGACACCCATGGCTGTAGTGTGCTTAGGGTCATGACTTTTGAGGAGGTACGTCCCTGGCACAGAGCCCGTGCTCTAAGGCAAGGACTTGCTGATGTTGGTTGGTGGCCTAGACCACATGGCAGCTTTTCTCTTCTCATCCACGTGGTTCTGAAGCAGTGGTGGGGCATGGGGTGGGCCTGTAGGCTTTGGCATAGGGCATAACGCACAGGCATAACGCCGTGCATGCTTATGCATGACATATGCCAGTGGTCACATAGTAACTTGCATGCAGCTGAGCAGGGACAGGCCGCTCATGTCAGTGTGCACGCTGATGAACGAAGATAACGCGTACCAGGACACGGGGAGTAGCATTGGAACAGCATTGGAACAGGCATACCAGCACGGGGGGTCGCGCTGCCAGAGCACGAGGCCAGGTTCGCGCTGGCACAAGGGGCGTGCACACCGGGACCCGGGCATGGGGAGGACGCTACACGGCTGGGAGACCCACTGGCCTGTCCGCACATAGGGACACGCACTCCGGTGTGAATTCGGCTGCTCCTCGTGTGCCAGTGCCACCGAGGAGGGTGGGACGCGGCCCCCGGCGGAGGTTTTCCATTGGCTGCCGTGGCTGTCAGCGGGGCGGAGTGACAGCCCCGGGCCGGGATTAGCGCGGCAGGGAGCCGCGGGTTGCGGTCGGTGGCACGGTGCTGTACGTACCGTACCGAACTGCACTGCACTGCACTGTACAGTACTGTATCGTACTGTACCGTACTGTACCGCGCCGCACCCGACGGGGCGGGCCGCGCCTGGCCGAGCCGAGCNCACGGGGCTGCGGTGGCACCCGGCGGGGCCGAGACCCGCTCCGGCCCCGGTGTGCCGGTGCGGAGGGACGGGCGCGGAGCTGATGCCCAGGCAGGGAGATCGCGGCCGGCGGCTCCGCCGGCCCCCCTGGCCGGGGGTGCTCCCTTCTCATCCGGATGGATGTCACATCCACTCAGGGCTGATCCCGCCGAGACGGGAGGTGCCGGGTGAGGGAAGCCGCGCAGGGGGGGCCGGCGAGTGAAGAGCATGTTCAGCCTCAGCTCCAAGGTGGGGACACGTCTCCTGCCTAGACACCACACCAGAAAGCGGTCACCTGTTTGCCGCACAGCCTCAGGGCCTCCAGACATGCCGCTTCGGTCACCACTTCATCTCCTCCAACTGCTCTGTGTCCCTCCGGAGGGCAAAGTCGTCTCCTGGGGGCCATCCTACCCTAGCCCTCTCAGGTATCCCGGGAGCCACAACCTGTTTTCTCCCATTCCCTGCCATAGGTTCCATGTCCAGCACACAAATACAGCCCGTTGTGTGAATTTAGCCCCCAGCCCCACACCTCTTGCCTCTCTCCCGTCTCCGTCCCCTTTTTTGCCCAATCCCTTCTCATCCTCCCCCAGCTCCTATGCCTTGTCCCCACACTCCCGTGGTGTGGGTGTGCGCTTCCCCCGCAGCGTAAGCAGTTCCTGCTGCCTGCTGCCTTCGCTCCGCATCACCCCATTCTGCCAGGCAAGGGCTTGCATGGGGAGAAGCCATCCCCTGTTGCACTGGGTATGGCTCAGAGCAATGGCCAGGCAGCATCCCTGGACATCCCTTTGGCCGTTAAGAAGGGAGAGCCAGGAGGAACAAGTTTCTTGCGAGATGTTTTATTGAACAAATTTAATCCCCCAATGATGTGCAGCTCCCGGCTATCACACTGCAGGTCTTGAGTTTTTCTCTTTGAATGCGTGCCCAGGGTTGCCCAGGCAGACACCCCATGAGCTTTTCTTTGCAGGACTTCTCCTGCCTTTAGGCAGTGGGGACAGCAAGGCTCTCTCCAGCCCCACCAGTGCTTTACAGCCCAACCCATTCATCACAGTGATTTAAAGAGCATCTGTTTGATTCACAATTGAAATCAGCGAGCAGGAAGCCAGAGCTCATTCCATCACTGGTTTTTCATCTCAGTTGCATTTGGGCTTTTTACCTTTCATTATTAAAGAAAAGCTCACTCCACTGCATGGTGTAGCCATCCAGCTTTGGTGGGTCAAAGGCAAGCATGGCCTTCACTCTAAATTTGATAAATCTGTTTTAATAACCAGGACATTCTGCTTATCCCATTTATTCTAATGATAGCTCGTATGTTTTGAGATAGACTGGTTTTTGTAGTTTTGTTATGTTACAGTGAAAGCAAACTATTCCTAGAGATAATTTTTTTCCTTGGCATGTGTGTCAGTCTGCACTGAGATAAAAAGTAGAATTTCATTTGAAATATATAAACCCCACATCTTTATTACTTATCAGTAAACTTCAGCAACCTTGAATATGAACACAACCATAACAGGAGAAAAAGATTGTAAAAACAATAAATGATAAATTAATCAGGAGAATAAAATTTTGCAGTGAGTGAATTAGAGATTGCTGTTGCTTAGCAGGACAGATTTTTTCAGTAGTGTGATAGTGCAGATAAATGGGTGTGATTTGGATTATTTCATTAAGAGTTTTGTCTATGCATCTCTGGAGCCTAAACACTGTTGAAAATTCAGCCGCATATCCTTCAGGAATTCAATCCTGTCTGGTTTGCACTCAGAAACAGGGAGAAGAAAATCATGCTTTCCTGTTTGCAGCTGGCATATGGTTTCTCACTTTCAAATGATGACTATCTTGGCATCTGTCAGAAGGCACAAGCAGTGAAGGCAGAGTCTTCTCTGCACATTAAGAATTTGAAGAAACTCAGGGAAAGACAAGTACAAGTTTTAGTTCCAGTGGAAGAAAGAAAAATGTCAGCAGCCCTGCCGGTGGGGTTGATGGGAGGCTCCAGGTCCTGCCTTCCCCTGCAGCCACCCACCTGCTGCTGTGGGGTGACTGGTCTTGTCTCCAGGTATACAGTCTCTGGGCAGAGACAGACAGGCGGGTGAGCTATGTGCAGGGCAGACTTGCTGTGTTCCCCCAGGCTGAGATTGTCTGCTACCACTGCTTTTTGGATCTACTGATGTTGACAGCTCTGTCTGCGCCATCAGTAGTGGCTGCGACATGTGCTGGTGTGACACAGTTTAAACCCAGGCTGACCTCCAAAGAGAGAGGCTCCTTGCCCTTACTGCTCGTATTTAAACTCCTCGAGAAAGTGTAATTGGAGGATGTCTCACTGATACAGTAGATACTTTTTTCCCCCTTATTGAAGTGATTTTAGTAGGCTGTAGGCTGTGGGTAGTAAATATATTCAGCCTAAAGCAGAATGAATGAAATCCATTTTATAGTGCACTCTCTTGCAGTGTCTGGGGTGCTGGACTGTGGGGAAAGTGCCTGAGCATCCTGGCACCCTGGGGAGAAAGCAAACACTCTGGGTGCCTGGGGACCAAGCAAAGGGCTGCCAGCATCCAAGCAGTGGTGCTGGTGGGATGTCCTTGATGAACCTTGCCTGCTTCTTGCAGCAGGAGGGGATTTGCTGGGGGCTGTTTCAGCTGGAGCATCTCTTTCTTCTGCCACGAGGGCAGGGCACCTTTGGCCCGTCCTCCCCATGGCCCCAGACTCTTTTCTGTGCCTTCCCTTCCCTAACCAGCTCCTTGCCCTTGTTTCAGGGCTGCCTGAGGATGCATCGCCTCTTGTCTCAGACATCTCAGGGGTGCTGGGAACCTGCCTTGCTGTGCCGGTGCCACCCTGCTGGGCTCCGGACCTGACACCTCTGTGCCCTCTTCTGGCAGGATGGCCCAAGCAGGTGCACCCGTCCGCTTCCACCCCGAGGACGGCTGCGCTGCCTCTCCCCCGCCCTTTGCCCACAGGGTGAACCGGAGGCCCTGGCTGGTGGGGGACAGCCCCGAGGCTGGGAGGTGCAGCCCCCCGCCCTGCCTCACCCCCAACCTCAACGCCGGCCGCCTCCACCTGCTGCGCAAGGGCCTGGCGCCCGATGCCCGCCGCTGCCCCCTCGGCCTCTACAACAGCACCGGCTCCTTGGCCCGCAGGCCGGCCGAGGCAGCGCCCTTCGGCAGCGGGAGCTGCTCAGGCGCGGGGCGACTGACCGCCCCCTGCACCCCACGGCGGGGCCGGCCCAGCCCAGCTGTCGCCTCTCTAGGCAGCCGCAGTCCACCGGTGGCGGCGGCCCCGGAGGGACACAGCTCCGTGGTCACTTTCCGCTTCATTGAGAAGGCCAGCGTGCGGACCGTCGGTTGCCCGACAGCCCCCCATCTCTGCTGGGAGAATGGCCCCTACAGCCTCAGCCGCAGTCTGGAGCTCGGTGGGGAGGTGGGATCCCCCCAGCCCCAGCCCCTGCCTCAGGAGCGGCTCCTGCACACGCTGAAGCTGGAGGCCTCTGCGTCTGACCCGCTCCTGGCTGGGGGCAGGACCCCTGGGGGGACATGTCCTTGTGGGAAGGAGCTCTGTGCCCTCGACACCAGCTGCCTCTGCCGATCCCTAACCAATGGGCTGCCAGAGGAGTTCCACACCTTCGCCAGGAGTCCCCTGAAGCCAGAGCCCCGATATCAGGTAGGTACCAGGATCTCCCACACTGGGCGTGGGCTCTGCCCTGGGTATGCGTTGTGCACTCACTGCTCTCCTCTCTGCAGGGCACCACCTGGCTGTACCCCCGACAGAGCTCCGCCCATGCCCAGCGTATTGCCAAGGCCAAGTGGGAATTCTTCTATGGCTCCTCAGATACCCCAAAGACAGGTAAGAAGTTGCAGGAGGATGCCATTGGGTTGGCCCAGCCCTCCTTTTAAGTCTGTATTGCTGCCAGGACTCATACTGGGGCTGCACATCCCTTGGGTCTTCTCAGTGCCCACCTAAGAGCTGAGATTCCCTGAAGACTGGCCAGCCTGTGTCCTCCTGGGATCAGATCATGCATGTACCAACCTCCCTGCAAAATCCCCTGTTGCAATGCAAAAGAGCCCCTGGCTGCCTCTGCAGAAGAGCTTTTGGGTTTAGATGGGGTCTCAGGGCTGTCTGCAGACGCACTAGCATCACTGCAGATGCACTAGTATCACTGTTCCTCCATGCCCATCACATGGTAGAGTCCCCATTCCCGGAGGTGTTCAAGAAACAACTAGAATGGCACTTAGTGCTATGGTTTTGTTGCCATGGTGGTGTTTGGTCAAAGGTTGGACTTGACTGTCTTGGAGGTCTTTTCCAATCTTAATGATTCTGTGGCACACCAGGGGGTGCGCGCGCGCGCGCGCGTGTGTGTGTGTGTGTGAGATGCTGCAGGAGCAGCTCCTCAGAGCTCCCCATTGCAGCTCCCCCTGTCTCTGAAGACTTGGGCCTTCTTTGCAGGCTCCTCTGCCCCTGACTCTGCTCCCCTGGTTGAGCTCCCCCAGAAGCCTGTCTCCCCACTGCCGGCCGAGCCGCCAGGATCACTACCTGAACACAGCCTGAGCCATGTGGAGGTGGAAATAGAAGTGTCTCCTTTGGGCAGCCAGAAGCCTGGCTCCTGTGAAACTGGGATTATAAGGAGAACAGTGAAGTACTCTGAGACAGACCTGGACACTGTGCCACTGAGGTGCTATCGTGAAACCAACATTGATGATATCCTGGCCGAGAAGGAGGAGGTGGATTCAGCAATTGAGAGCCAGAAGGACAGTGAGAGCAACCCAAGTTTTGTGGGCACGCCAGGCAGGAGGAACAGCACACCGGAGGAGCCACCCGCCCCAGGCACCAGCTGCTCAAAGGATGGGCTGCAGGACAGGGATGTGGAAGAGGACGATGAGGTGTTTGAGGCGATGAGGAAGGAAAACAGGGAAAGGTAAGGCTCTGTGTGCAAGGGCAAAAGGCTCCTCTCACTCTCCTTATTGCACCCTGCATGGCAAAACAAGCTCAGCTTGAAAGTGTCTGAGCCAAAAATCCCAGTAGCAACATGCAAGGTGTGCGTGGGAGTGAGATGGGATCCTGGATCACACCACAGGGATTGGTACTGGGGCTCAGGGCGGGACTGGGAGGGGGCCCTCACTGCCCTATGGTAAGTGTAAACCAGGGGATCCAGCTCTGGGCGCTGTGCCATGAGTCTCACTTGCCTGGGGTGAGCCCTGAAGCTCAGGTTGCCCAGCTGAGTCAAGGCTTCCCTGCATGAGTCCTGCCAGGTTAATTACATCCTGCCACGGTGCTGCCGGGTGTTGGGGTGACAGTGTCAGGGCACCAGAGCACAGGTCATGTCCTGGAGCTGCTCTGGGCTGGCAGGTGCTGCTGGGCTGTCCTTCTCCCCACTAATGACTGTCCTTCAGCAGCTTGGCTTCAGTAGGTATTTGCCACATTTGGGAAAGAGTAGGGGATATACATTGGGATCAAAAAAGCATTTTGTTGCCTTCTGTGTCATTTTTCACGTGTGGCAAAACACCCTTTGCTGGGAGGCTGATGGAGTGGGTGATGCCAAGGTTATCATTCAGTTGCCTACCCACGGGCAGCAAGTGTGCTCCCAGCTGCTCTCTGCCCCATGCCAGGCACTGGCAATTAGCACATGTGGGAGATGGCATTTTGGCTTGGCGGCATGGAACTGTGCCTGTGGAGTTTCTGCTGGAGTGGTAGTTTGACCATGAGGAGTGACGGGCATCAACAGATAGATACTTGCTCCAGAGTTCTGTGTTGGACAGACACCTGGAGGGGAAAGGCCCTGTGCAGGCATCTTGTGACATGTGTGTTGTCAAGAGTCTTGAGTGAGATGAGGAGGCTCAGCAGCATCAGCAAATGCTCCACAGGAATGGGGAGAGATCTCACCTGGGAAGCGCAAAACCAGGGTGATACCTGGGATGCCACATGGCAGCATGAACTCACCTAGCTGTGCAGAAAGTAGGTGGGGAGCATTTAGGTGGAAGAAAAGGAAAAGGGAAATTTTGATGTTGGCAGAAGTTTAAAGTAATGGAATACATACATTAATAATGCATCAATACAGTAGTGCTCCTGCACTGGGAAGGAAAAGAGTGAAGGTGCTGAGCTAACAAGGAGGGACGGTGCGCATCCCAAGGGGAGCTGGACTCCTGTCAGTTTGTCCAGCCTTTGCATCTCTGTTGAAGGGGACAAATACATGCCAGCCACCCAGTCCTCAAAAAACTTGGGTTCTAGAGGAAAGCTGAAAATAAGCCATTTTTGTAATGTGGTTTGGGGTTTTTTTCCGAATGAATGTTTGAGTAAGGTGTAAAGTTATTGCTATTGCAAGTTCTTCAATTTACTGTAAAATTTTTTTTGCATAGTATTATTTTGTTTCCAAATATCCTTGAGGCCACTGTGAGTTGTAAGAGCTGTAAGGCTAGACCTGGTTTTGTCCTCTGAGACATCCTACTGTAGCTCTCCAGGCAGTGCTGAAAGCTTGGATGTGTCTTTAAACAACGCACTTGCTCCTAAAAGATGGTGCTCCCAGTATAATTACCAGTGTGTGTATAGGGGTGTTGTGTTCATTTGGCACAGCTTCTTTGTAGACCAGTTGCTTCTTCCCTGTGCAGCTCCCTGAATATTCCCCTGGTAAGTGCAGACCCTGTAGACAGTGTCTTGAAAATCACGAGGCTCAAATTGCAAGCTTGTTTAATCCCTGCATCGCAGCCCTGGGTTTTTGCTTACACACTGTTTTGAGCTCTGCAGCTGCAGTCCTTATCCCTGTTTACCAGTCACCAGTACTGATGTTTTCTACTTCAAGCTTTCTGCTTTGCCTGTTCACAGGAGGGGTGAAGCTGGGGGGATAAAGAAGCCACCATGGCTTCCTGGACCTGGCACCATTCTGCTGCTGCAGGAGCTGCTGAAGCCCAGGCCTGTTCTGGTTGCTGGGAAGGACCAGCCCTACAAAACCACTGAAGTACTTTTTGATGCTGATTTTCAGGTTTTAGATATCCCTTTGAAAATCTAGCTTTAAGGGTTTAGCACCCACTGCAAGAGGGACTTTGGCTTGGTACTACTTTGTTGTGCTTCATATTCTGGCCAAAGTTCAGAATCTTCTTTCAAGATTTATCCTCCCAAGATAAGAGCATGCTAACAGCAAAAAAAAAAAAAAATCTACACCAAATCAAACAAGACATGAAAAGCGATGGAAGAAATGGTGTCTTCTTCCAGCAAATCTGCTTCCTGAATATATTTAGTCATATCTACTGACTCTAATGACTCGTCTAAGCCTTTACTGTCTTTATTCCTATTAGTCTCAGAGAGCTGAGGCCTGTCAGCGAGAGCAGGCTCAATTCCCTTCCTCCCTGAACATCAGCAGACATGCTGGCTAAGCTCTAGGAAGAGCCTGGTTTGGCCCTCAGCATGGGTGCCTTTGGCTGATAAGAGAGAAGAGGCTTTGCTAGGGAATGCTCTGTTCCCCTGAGAGCACAGAGTGCTGATGGGAGGCAGCAATGCCTTTTCTCCCTTTACCCAGAAAAGCCTTTAGATCTGCTGCTTGGGGACCCTTTCCAGAGCCTTTGTGCTTGCTGCTTGTTGGCAAGAGAATAGCTGCAGGGCAAGCTTTGTTTGGGATTAGAAAAATGGTTATGGTTTCAATTTTATCAAATGCTTAACGTGCTTAACCTGCATGAGTAGCCCCAAGCCTCTGATATGTTGTCCCAGAGACCGAAGTGGCAGAAGAGCCACAGCTCAGGGTGGTGCTTGCTCGGGGTGACACTGACAGGCGCCTGCTAATGAGCAGGGGAGGCGCCCGCAGCTCTTGTGTGAGGGCAGGGGACAGCACGACGGCTGGATGTGGCAGGGAAGTGTGAACACTCAGGGGAGACTGCATGCCTGTGATCAGTACCTGTGCCTAAGCATGGGACAGAGTCAGGACACTCAGCCATAAGAGCAGGCTGCTGCCACGCTAGAGGAGTAGTGCAAAGGAGCCTGGGGGACTGCAAGGGACTGCCTGAGACAGGTCTGTGCAAGAGCTTTGTTCAGAGAGGAGTAAAGCTAGGGGCTGCTGGACAGTGCTGTACAGTCTCACCTTTGAACTGAGCTGGGATCCTCACACAGCAGCTGTTGTGCCTGTGCAGGCTGAAGGGACCTGGAGCTGGAGGAGTGGGGCGTGGCTGAGGCAGTCAGGGATCTGGAGGGTCACAGGAGAATTTAGCAGAGAGTTAAAACCACTGAGGGCCAGAGGAGAGGTTTTCCTCTCTTCTTCCCCCTGCCTGGGATGGCATGTCTGTGCAGCATCAGGCAGGGAGAGCCCTTTCCCCTCCATCAGCCATCAGATGCATCAGAAACCCATTTGCTCAGATCCCATACCCAGAGCCTTGCCTGAGGTGCTTTTGGCTCCTGGATCCGCTTCCCTTTCATGTCTGCCTGGCCCTCTCCTAAGGAAGGCTCACTGCCTCTCCTGCACCAGCTCAAGGCTGGAAACCTATTTGCTTTCCTGCTGCCTGTCATCTTGCACAGATGCTCAGTTACAGCTTCTGCATCTCCTTCTGCATCTCCTTTTCTCCTGCTCCTCTCAGCTGGGTTTTTCTGGCTTGGCCTCAGTGCAGTAACCCTTCTTGGGGGATCAGGGCAGAGTGTGGAGGAGCTGAGCAGTGCAGCAGGGGCTGATGAAGCATCTCGGTCTGAGCAGGCAATATTGCTCCCATGCTGCTGTGACTACATCCTTCTGAAACTGAATGGTTATGTGCTTGGTATTTTGGGGTGAAGACATTGTTTCCAGAGCTTGGATGGAGTGGACAAAACCAGCCATGTTTTTTCTGTGGTTTGGTGGCAATATACTTGATCACAAAAATGAGCCCACCTACCTCTCCTGGAAACAAGATTCTTTCCAATCTGCTGGCATTGTCTTCCCTGTCGCAATCATTCACCCTCCTCATGGATTCAAGGTGCGAAATGGTCAGCAGCATTAGCTTGGTTTAGTAGCATGGGGCTGGCTGGGAAGGACAGAAAATGCACATTTGCATCTGTAAAGCACATCTGCAGATATTAAAGAGGTCTCTTCTGCCTTGTCCTCATCAAGAGCCACTTCAGAAGTGGCTGCTCCTGGGGCTCTTAGAGGAATGGTAAGAGTGTCAAGTGGTGCTGCACAACACAGGAAATACTGGTAGATAGGCCTGCTCCCTGCCTTGCTTACCTGTGTCTGGCTTCGCTGCACTCCCCTTGAAACCAGCTGGCACTCCGGGGGAGTCAAGCTGCCAGCTCTTGGCCTGATGAAGTAATTGGGGTGAGATTTTTGAGTGGCATGTGAAGGCTAATGAATGAAAATAATTTGGCGTGTATTACAGCAACACATCTTCTGAGCGCTCTGTAGAAAGCTGTTTGTTCGTAACAAATGTTATGACAGGCTGGAGCAGTTCCTCTCCTTTAATCAGAGGAGAGAGTGGCATAACAAGTGCTTTTCTGCTGCTTTAATAAAATGATAGCAGCTTATGAGTAAAGTAGGTTTTTAGGGCTGTGTTTGTGCTTGTACTGCTGAAGCACTGATGTTTCCTGGGTTGCAAACATCCGTGTTGTCTTGTGCTTAGGTAAGTGGACAGACTGTACTTCACTTCATATACAGGACAAGACACTTGCGGCTTCAGGGTTTAGAAACTTCTGTGTTGGGCTGGACCCAGACCAGCATTGGAAACAGGCTGGGCCTTTCTATGGGGCTGATCCCTGACAAGATGATGAGCTAGGACCAATCATGGCCTCTAGGGCATGGGCCAGCTCAGATCCCCCAGCCCAGAGATGTGCGTGAGGCTCCCTCTGTACTGCCTGGAGCTCAGTATCGCTTTGTGCTCAGTCACAAATGTCTCATGGGACTCAACATCACCTTCTGGAAACAGCCAGCAGACCTTGCAGGTGAGTGTTGGTCATGCTCTGAGCATAGTACTCAGTGACCACAGTGCACTGTTCATGGAGGAAGGTGCCATGCTGTCCTGAGCAGATTCAGGAGGAGCCTTCTTGATAACAGAACTCTGAAGGCTCATGAAAAATTCAGCCACTTCCAGATTTAGTTGGAAATGGAGCTGAACCACATCCTGTTTCTAGTACTTGAGCCCTTTATTGGATCTAAGCTCAAGTCAAGTGATTGGGAGCAGTAGCCATCTCATAAGCTTCTTATGAGGATGAGCCACTAAAGGTACAAAAGTCTGTGGTGTATTAAAGGAGAAGCATATGTCTGGAGGGAGGCCAGCCCAGTCCTGCTTCTCATGGTGACTTGGGCAGGCGTTTCCTTGGTGGTCTACAGATGTTCAGAAGAGGTTTCTGCCCTCCTCAGTTTCCTTCTGAAGCAGCATGTGGGCTTTTGTTTCGAGGCTTTGATCCCTTGTTCTTCAATGATCAGTTCTTCTCACTTTCCTTCCCTCTAGGATCCTGGACCGAGACACACAGGGTACGCTCAAGTCTCCAGTGCCCTTCCTCCTGGGGCACAGCCTCTCCAAGGATGGCATGGATTCTTTCAGCAAGCATTTTGAGACCATCATGGAGTCCCATCGAGCCAAAGGCACATCTTACACCAGCCTGGACTCCATTGACATCCTTTCTTCCCCAGCCCGTACCCATGGGACCTTTTTCACTTTTGACCTCCCAACCCTCACCCCAGAAATACAGGGACAAATCCGAGACAGCGCCAAGCTGATCGAGGAAAACTTTGCTCCTCTGGCTCACTTAGAGCCAGACTCTGGGACCAGTTCAGCCACAGATGCCCCCTGGACAGAGAGGGAGGAGGAGCGGGGGAGACGAAGGAAGGGCACTCGGCACAGTCCTTGCCACTCAGAGGACAGCTTTGGCACTCCCTTGGCCTCCAATACAAGGTGAGTGACCAAAGTTGCTTGCTGTCCAGCTGGGCCACTAAGGCTTGATGTGGAGTCTAATGCTGTGAGGTCTGGTTTGCAGCCAGCATCTAACTTGTGTTGCTGGGGAAGGGTCAGGACTGCATGTGCTAGATTTTCTAGACAGTGGCTCATCAGGCCAGTGATCACCGTGGTATTGTGGTAGGTGTGTTGATAGGAGCACAACTCCATTTTCATCTTTGCCAGCTTTGTAGGTGCTGGAGGACTGTGAGGTCTCCTTCAGCCAAGCAAGCAGGGAGTGCCAAACTATAATCCTGTGGTGGTTTTCATTGCAAGGCAGTCCAGCATCTGTGATGGCTGTGGGGAGAGGCCAGTCTGAAGTTGACTACCAGTAGCAATTCAACAGTGTTTCCCTACTGGGGACTTTGTTCTTGCCATCTGCACAGCAGCTACTTGTTTTTTAAAGGCAGGAGTCCCATAGTCTTGTACCTGTTGTTCTGGCTTCCTGAATCTCCTCAGCCTTGTTCATGTTGGAAGATGGAGGACAGAGATGAGCATCCTGAATCCCTCATCCACCAGGCTTTGGTCTTTTCCACACCAAACCTATGTCACTTCTGGTGGCAGTCTGTGCCATCTTTGTAGGCTCAGCTTGGGGTGGCCAGGTGGAGATCTAAGCTCTGTGTCTTCTCTGGTGTCTGCAGTCAAGAGATGAGAGTGGGATATTGCATCAGCTCTGTGGCCCTTGGGTCAGTCCAAGGGCATTTTGGGACAGAGAGGAGCTGGGTTAGGTCTTCCCTTTCTTTGGGACACTGAAACCACAGACATGGTAGCACAGAAGCTAGGCAAGATTTGTGCAGTAACACTGGTCATGTCTGGGAGGCACATGGCAGTGAAGGATGACAGTATCCAGCCATGACTGGATACTGTGAGAAATGAGGGGTGGGGGAGCAGGGCACTGCTGCAGGCCCCCAGCCTGGAGCAACCCAGCTCTCTGCTCCCCAGCATGGAGTGAGCCTCCCCTCACAGTCCCACAGGCAACAGTGGACAGAGAGGCAGGTGTGGTTGTAATCTGCCATCTGGTGCAGTGGAAAGAAGTGGAGACTGTGGCTGGGAGCAGGAACTAGGTTGAGAAGCAGGGAAGGCATGTGGAACCAGGGTCTGAGACAGCCCATCATCTGCAGGATCAGCCCTCAGGAGGCAGGGGTTTCTGCCAAGGGAGAGATTTCCCCTTTCCCATCACTGCTGCTACCAACTTTCTAGATTAGTGAAGCTGAACATGAAGCTGAAGATTCCCAAGCAGTTTCAGAAGAAGTGGCTGGGCTGATTGCTCAAAGGTTCTCATGAGCTGGAACCAGCAGATCGTGATGCCTGGCAGGACTGATCTGATCGAGCTGAGCTTATCCTTGTAATGCTCCCACTAAGGGGTATTCAATGGGAATTGCTGAGAAAAGGAGCTCAGGACCCTCTGCAGTCGCTATAATGTATCATCACCTGTGCCAGCAGGGCCAGAGCAAGGCATTCAGCACTGTCCATGGTCACAAGCAGTACAGACTGACTGCCACCAGTGTAGGGGGCCTGGGGGCCCCCAGGCAGGGAGACTCTGCAGTGGAGACTGTTCTTTACACTGTCTGTCAGTCTCAGGGTCGGCAGAGGTGACCTTAGACGGCAGGGTTTTGGTGTGACTGATGGTGAACACCAGTGGGTCTAGGCCTGCATGTGCTGCCCTGTGGCTGTCCTCCTCGTGCCCCCAAAAGCTTTGGTGCTAATCGTTGCAATAGTTAGGGTCAGGATCTACCTTGGAGACAGCCTTGCAGCCTGTGACTTCCCACCTCCCTCAGTGGCAGAAATGGCCAATCAGTGATGCCCCTGCATTGCTAGGGAGATGTGGTGTCCCCCACAGCCAGTGGCCTTGGTTCATGCAGCCTTGTCGTTTATGCCAAGGCTCTGGTGTACCTCAGCACATGATAGCTACGACCATGCTTTTATCTTGACCTTGTATGTGGGAAGTATGTCTAAGTGCAGACCTACAAAGGCCTCCTCTGGGATTCCTGCACCTACTCCTACTCCTACTTGGTAGAAAGGGACGGAGCAGAGACTGAACCCCTCCCCTGCCCTCCCCATAGCAGAACACCCCACAGTGACACCCCCAGCATGGGCTCTGTGAGTAGGTTGTCACCCAGTTTGGGCAGGAGGTGAAAGTGTGCAGGTCCCTTGCTCTCAATGGGCAGAGAGCTGCAGTTAAAGCAGTCTGTCCCTTTGGCCATGACAGATCTCTGCAGAGCATGTGTGGAGGCAGAGCCCCCAAGGGCTAGAGAGTCCCTCCGGACCCGGGGAGGCCAGCCAGGGATAGATGCAATGCTGGCAAGGTGGTGGGGCAGGAGCTGGGACAGCCCTGGGGACTGCAGGGAGATTGCTTCAATGGTGACAGCCAGACTTCTGCAACTGCAGGTCCAAATTTCAGGACTTGGCCGAGCTGCCAGATGGAAGCAGGTGTCCAGAGGGTCTTCTGGCTTGCCCAGTCCTATACAGGTAGGCACTGTGGGCTGTGGGGCATCAGCCCCCGAGGAATGTAAACGGACAAACTGCATCTCTCTGGGGATGCAAGCCCCCTGAAATCCAGCTGCCCAACTGCCCTCCAATCCCGCTCTTCTGGGGCCAGCCTTGGCCCCGGGCACAGCCGTGCTGGTCCCTGAGGTTTATCCGGGGAGGGAAGAGACGCGACTCGCTCCCCGAGCGAGGCAGGTTCTGCTGGGACCTCATCGGGGCTTGCCTGCGGTGGGACAGAGACAAGGGTAGGCGGGGAGAAGCAACATCAAAGGCGGGGCTGGAAAGCGCCTGGTGAAAAGGGCCGGGCACCGCGGCGAAGGCAGCACGCTTGGAGCCTCGCTAGAGGGAGAGAGAGCTCAGCCCTGGAGCTGCGGCTGTGTGGGAGGAGCGGGGCGTCCGTGGGGCTGGCAGCCGCCCCGGGCGGAGGATGCGCCGGGACTCAGGGCTGCGTCCCTGCCAGAGCGCGGCTGCTGGCGTGTGCTGGAGCACGGGGCCTGCCAGCCAGCTCCGCTGCCTTTCTTTATAAGGTTCCTTTTGTCACTGCGGCGGTCGGGGAGCCGGTGCCACTCCCCTCCTAGGGCCAGCGCAGGTCTCTCAGCTGGCCTGAGCTCCCAAGTAGCACTGGGCAAACTGGTGAGGATGCCCTGAAGGGCTGTGCCCAGTTTGGGGCCCCGTGGGGTGGATTTGGGGTGTGTTGCAGGAGGCTGAGGCTGAGAGCTGAGCAGAGGAAGGTGGACATTGAGAAAAGGATGAAGATAGGGGAAGGGAGGTATGGGGTGGGCTGGGTTGGGAGTGCAGTAGGGGGATAAGGCTAGGGCACAGGATGAAGAGGTCTCCCCACAAGCATTGGCACAGCCTTAGGGGAATTTTCCCCCATGCAGGCCATGTCAAGCCATGAAGGGCAGCAGGAGCCAGGACATAGGACACATCAGCCCACTGTGGCACAGAGGACAGTGGATCCCAGGGATGGCAGGTCTGCCTGCAGAGACATGAGCAGCAGCACATACATGTGGGATGCAGCCCCATGTGTCAGGCATTAATTCCAGCTCTTGGATCTGACTCAGAGCCCCTAGGCTGGTCTTGGCCCAAGGGTCCGAGACACCCAGGTTTTCCTGCGCTGAACCCATGGCATCTGTGTTTCTGAAGAAGAAGACAACCCTCCATCCAGCAGGTCAGTAACTGGATATTAAAGTCTCTCAGCTGGCATCAGAAATTGTGTCGTGGGATTGTAGTGTCAGTCCCTGTCCTCTGCAGGAGCAGTTGTGTCCCTCACAAGAAGAGCTGGTGGGATGGGGTGATGGAGGACAGATAGACATCTCCAGAGAAGGCTGGTGCTGCAGGGGAGGTTCTGGAAGTCTACAGAGAAACAAGACTGAGGAGGGGCACAGCTGCCCAAAGTTCAGTCCTGTCTGGATCTGTGAGCAGTAACGCTGGTGGGTGCTGCTGTGGCTGGGTGATTGTTGGACTTCAGAGCTGCCAGAAAGCACAAACAGCCCCGCCTGTGTTTGGAGGCTGGCTTAGCTGACCTTCAAGTGTCCTCCCAGCCCTAACTTCAATTCTGCGAGGAATGAACCGGCCCAGATCTTTGCTGTCATAAATCAAAGTTGCTCCACTGAGACCGATGGAGGGAGCTGCGTTTATTTAGCTCAGCCAAAGATCCGGTCTGGTACATTCTTAGCAGCAACATTAGGCAGGCTTGGTTTGCTTGGCAGAGGCAACGAGCCTCTAGCTATGCATGTGGGCCTTCCAGAACTGAGGGGAGAGTGCTGCTCTGCCCCATGCACCTGTCTCTTGTGGATTTGTACCAGGCTCCTTGCCATGCCTCTTCATGGTGTAGGATGAAACCAGCCTCATGTGGGGAGCAAGAGGTACTTGAATTGTGTTTAAAGGTGTGGAGTTTCCTACAGCACGTGTCTTACCTGGAAATGTGTCAGGACAGACCTGGACAGCCCAGGAGCTTAGCTGAGCACACCCCAACTCCTGGGGAATAGGTTTTTGCTGCACAAAGGGTTCCACCATGCAGACAGGGCCCTACTGTCATCTGGGAGGTGGAGGTCAGCCCCTTGGGCCTGGCTTTGCAGAACTAGTGCCTTCTTGCTGCTCCAAATCCAGGAGAGAAGATTTCCGTGTGGTTGCTGGCAGCCACTGAGTGAACATGCTGCCAGGTAAGCTTGGTTGATGGTGGCAAGGTGGAGAGGATGTCAGGACTCCTGCAGTGACACACTGCATTGCAGCCAGGGAAGGTGCTGTGGTCTCTGCCTCTGGGCTCTGGGCAGTCAGCTCCGGGGTGAGTTGATGATCCAGCTCCAGAAAAGGAGTGTTTCACCCTGAGAGGGAACATTTGGGCCCTGGAGAACCATCTGACCTGGGAGAAGTGTGTGGCCCTCAGCAGGACCATGATTCTGCAGCAGTTTTCCAGGACAGGGAGCACAACAAGTCCTTCTGCTGATCTGGGGTGGGAAGTGGTCAGTGAAGAGTCTCTGTCCCAGGATGAGCCCTGGGCCGTGTGCTGGATCATGTGCCTTCCTTGCAGAGACCCCCAGATGTGCCTCACTGCATCACACTGAGTTCTAGCAAACACCTCTGAGGTGACAGGGGGACCTGTGCTCCCAATGACATGAGTGGTGGCAGCAGGGAGAGGGATGAGCTAGCTCTGTGTTTGCTCAAGACTTATTTCAGGCACACTGAGGATACTTGCACAATATCAAATTTGATCTTTATTCCTTAAGTGTGTATTTAATGTAAAAATATTATCTCAGTGTTTCTTCAAGCCAAACTAAAATGTCACTTTACTAAGTACACCAAAAAACCCTCACCCTGAGACCTGCAATTAGCTCATTGGCAAGAAAATTAGCATAACCTCAGTTACTTCAGACATGGACACGTTTCTTGCTCTGCTCTCCATTTACTTGAAAATTTGGCTCTTATTTTTCTTTCTTTAAGCTGCATGTTCTCCAAGCCAGTTGGGGCTTTGAGTGGTGGCAGACAGGTGCCACAAAGGGGGAATTCTGAGCCTACAGAGGCTGACTGTCCATATTTAACTGCATGAGAGTGGCTTGAGTGCTAGAAAAAACCCATTTCATGGAATGGTTGAGTAGTGCCTCATCCTGAGAGCAAGGTTATGCTTTGCTGATGTAAAACACCAAATCAGTCCTGGGACTTGGTGAGGGGGCGAGCAGCAGATTCCACTGAGAGTCAAGCTTTGAGATCCCTGCATGCCCATTGCAAGAAGCAAGAGAGGAACTGTAGTAACAGGCTGGGACCCTGCAGCAAGGTATTGAAGGACAAGAGAGATTTAGTAAATGACTTCCTGCCTGGATGCTCAGCACTAGGTAGGAAAGCTGAGGACCAGAGTCTCCCTGAGAAGGACTGGAGCCAAGTGGGCACAGATCTGCCTCGGCCACCTATCTAGGTCTTAGCAGAATCACCTCCTGGCACCACTGAGTTCAGCAGTGGTCCAAGAAAAGCACGTCTCCAAGGACTTGCATAGTGTTGGAGCTGCTGTCACCAGGGAAGTGTCTGACCCACAGCTTTGAATGCAGAGCAGCTTCTCCAGCTGCATGATTGCACGATGGCTGGGGGTGACAGGAGGGTGGAGAGGATGGCACCTGAGAGCCCCCCGGGGCATGAGGCTGCCTGTCAGTATTGTGCAGGGCTCCCCTGGGACAGGCAGTGCTGAGCAGGAGGAGGCTCGTCCTTCTTGAAAAAAACAGAGCCTCAAGGAGACTGGCCTGGGTAATTGGCTCAGGAGAGCAGGCCTCTTAAAACTCAATTAGAGACTTTTAAAAATAAATCAGACTGGAGCATTGCAAAGGCTGCCAGAAAATTTGGGCGAGGTCAGAGTTGTTTAATGTTTGTTGTTGATTAGATTCAACCTGCTTTTGGTTGGGATAACTTCTGCACAGCTGAGTCAGATTGCTTCGGGGGCCAAGCCAAGAGTGTCTCCTAACATGGCCTTTTAAGGTGTGGTGGGCCGAGAGCTGATGGGCAGCCTGGAGAAGATGGTGCACCCCGTGAGCTGGAAGGCCAAGGGGGTTTTCCTTCATCCTCGCCCTCTCTGCCTTAGCTTTGCCATCTGTGTAGTGCTTTGAAATCTGTGGGTGGGAAAAGGCAAATGAAGGAATTATAATTGTCTTGGGTAGAAACTGCACTTGAGAGCAGCATGAGGAGTTTGTCCAGATTTAAAAATGAGTACGGAGCTGTAGGACAGCATGTGATGTGCACGTTTCTGCTCCAAGTCTCTGCTACAGCTGAGCTTGGCAGAGCCTAAGCCTACACATACAGTTTCACAGGTTCAAAGTGGGGAAATTTGGAGTAGTTCTCCTTTCCTTCCACATCCAGTATGAATGTTGGTTTGAGTGCCTTGGTTCAGTCACTGGTGCTGTCCCATCACCTCACCTCTCCTCCCAAACCTACATCCCCACACCTTCCCTTAGCTCCCTTAGCTGACATCAGAGCGTCTCTGACCAGTGCAGTTCATCCTGGGTCCCAGCAGTGAGTGGCTGGTCTCCAAAGCAGGGTGATGAACATGCATTTCCTGAGCAGCTGAACGAGGAGAGGATCTGTAGGCAGGCTAACATGGAGTGTCCCTTCCCATTGCAGCGACCGCCCCCAGAGCCAGCTGGTTTCAGACTCGGAGTCGGAGATGGACAGCGTGGAGCAGCTGGCCCTGGGCAGCACGGACACCCTTTCCAATGGACACAAGGCTGACCTGGAGGCTGCCAAACGCCTGGCCAAGAGGCTCTACAACCTGGATGGCTTTAAAAAAGCAGATGTGGCTCGCCACTTGGGGAAGAAGTACGTGTGGGTATTTGGAAGGAATATTCCATTCTGCGAGGAGCTCACTTGCACCCGCACTGCACCTGCAGCTGCTGCCCTTGTGGGGCACCAGGCTGGCAAAGAACCGCTGGCTGAACCTCAAAACCCACTCCTCATGATTGGTGCATCTGCACCAGGTGTTCCCTCTAAAGCTCTTAAAACCTGGGAGACATACAGATTTTCGTACCTTCCTACCATGACTGCATCTTGGATGTTTCAATAAGGTTTTGTGGCTAGCTGACCTCTCGTGGGCCCTTCCCGTTATAGCTTCTTCATTTTCCCTTGAAAATGCCCAGTATTCACAGTGAATTTGTGGGTGATTTCTCTGAGAGAATTTCATGGGAGCATGGGGTGTCTCTGTCCTTGGCATGCCTCTTGCAACCCTGGGGAACTCCCAGTCTCCTAGAATCCACCCAACCCCTGTGTGCCTTTGGCTGTACCCACAGTCTGGTCGATCCCATTCTCACCCTCCCCCTTTTCTATTTCAGCAACGAGTTCAGCAGGATGGTGGCAGGGGAATATCTGAAGTTCTTTGTGTTCACAGGGATGAGTCTGGATCAGGCTCTCAGGTTAGAGCTGAGTGTGTGTAACGTGTGTGTGTGTGGTGGCCACCAGAGTGGGGTCCCAACAGACTGTGCCTTCTGCAGCTCTGCAACCACACAGAGATCTTGGCAGACCCCATGACTCCCACCTGGAGATCCTCTTACCTCTTAAATAGGAGAGGGTGATTTCCAAGATGCAACCAAGAAAAAACACCCCTGGTCTTAACTCAATGGTTAGTGCAGATAAGTAGTTAGTCAGATTCGCCTAGGCCTGGCTTTCCAAGTCTTGAACTCAAATCCTTCTGTTGTTGCACCCACCTCCTTTCCCAGTGTAGCTGCTGAGATTGGTTGTAAGTCTCTGCAATGTGCCAGCAGGATGTGGTGCTATGGGCTTGGAGGAGAGTCCCGCAGTGGGTTTGGAGGGAGGGAATGATGTGCAAAGGCAGGGCTTCATCCAGCACACAGGAAGGTCTCCAAACCAGAAAGCACAGCTCCATTCCTGCTGTGTTGCAGAAACTATAGTGGGCTTCATGTGTGACCAACACTGCTGCTGCTGCTGCTTTTTCAGGTCCTTTCTGAAAGAGCTGGCCTTGATGGGAGAGACGCAAGAGCGAGAGCGAGTGCTGGCTCATTTTTCCCAGCGCTACTACGAGTGTAATCCCAATTCCATCTCTTCAGAAGGTAAGAAACTCTGCATGTCCATGGGGTGTGTGTGTGTTTTTCAGGGGAGCCTATGTGTTTGTGAGCTTGGTGAATGTGCTCAAACTGAAAGTAGAGAGCAGGCACAGAGCCTATACTGATGCCTTAGAAGATAGCCCCAGAATGTAATTTCCCTCAAATAACAGATGCTTTAGGTTTGGGGTTTTTTTTTTTTTTTTAAGCCTGGTCTGGTTGGATGATGCATAATTAGGGCTCAACCAATTCTTAATTCTGACCTTGAGCAGATTAGATCAAGAGGCACACTTCACACACTCCTCACCAAATAGACCCCAGCTCTCAGACCCTCATCTCAGGGAATATCTAAGCAAGGAAACTTGTGTGCCTGACATCCGGGGAGCACAGACACCGACTTTGTACTGTTTCATGTCTTTGCACCTCTTCTGTGTGCATTCATATGCTGGGTCTGCTCTGGGCTGGCTCTAGGAGAGGTGAGGTTTGGGCTGCCTGGCTGGCAGAGGCTGTGTCAGTCCTACCTTGCCATGCTAGGAGTTCTGCAGGATTAGCTACAGCATCACTGCCTGGCTATGGGGGCTGCAGGCTTGGAAGGGAATTTGTATGCTCAGGTTTGGAACCAGCGGCCTCCTACCTACTTACCTGCATTCTGTCAGCACTGCAGTGACTGCTGCGTCCCCTGGTGCCCAGGGTGGGAGGAGGGGGCTCAGTGCTGTCTTGGAGGCTTAGAGACCCTGTATCCTTCCTAAGATGCTGAGGCACTGGAGCACTAGCTTCAGGGCTGAGCTGGGGGTCCTAATTCTTGTCCTGTGCTTGTGCTGCAGATGGAGCCCACACCCTCACGTGCGCCCTGATGCTGCTAAACACAGATCTGCATGGACATGTAAGTTACCACTGTCATTGTCCCAGTCTGTACCCTGTCTGACCCCACCACCCTGAAACTGTGGGTGCTGGAGGAAGAGTGAGGACAGTGCCACATGAACAGGAAGCTTGGGACCCTGGGCCTGTGAGAGCTGGTCACCCCTGATGTGTTTGGTGAGGAGAAAGGAGAAAGGCTAAATGAGAGGAGAGGCTGATGAAGGAGAGAGTGGGCCTTTGAAGGAGACTTGCTGAGCTGAAAGATGTAGAGGTGGAATGAGAACAGAAAACTGATCAGAGAAAGAAGGTGGGAATGAGACTCCAAAAGCAGCTGCCACTGGGAGCAGGGAGCACACAATTTTGAAAAAGGAGGCTATTTAAAACTCCTGGAGTCTCTGCAAAGCCAGCAACTTCCCCATACCTGCAAGCAGCCTTCCAGAGACCTGGCTGGTCCCTCACCCCTCTGAGGAGATAGGATGTTTGTTCCTAGGCTGTGGGACCTGCTCCAGCCATCAATGACCTCTGTCCCAAAGGTAATCCCGATGTTTCTCTCCCCTTGACTCCCCCAGAACATTGGGAAGAGAATGTCCTGCTCCGACTTCATTGGCAACTTGGAGGGTCTCAATGGAGGCACTGACTTTCCCAAGGAGCTTCTCAAGGTAAATTTGGTTGTTCTCCATGGCTGGCCATGCAGCAGGAGCAGAAGTGAGAGCTTTGGGCTGGATCGCATGGAGAGCTACCTGAGATGCTATGAATGCAAGATGCATTAACATGCAAGAACAGTGATGGTACCTGTGCCTGCAGTTGTGCTCCTGCCTTTCTGAGGGGAACATGGGCTGCTCCATTCCCCCAGGAGGACGCTGGAGCTTTGCCCGGGGTTCTGATTCCCTCACTGCTGTTGCTGTGCCTGTATTGCAGGCAAGGGAGCACACATGGGGCACCTTACTAGGGCTGGTTTGCCCAGCTGCAGCCAGAGGCTTCCTGGCATCAATCCTCTGGTACTCAGCCGTTTCTGACTCCCTGAAGCACTGGGGCCCAAAACTTCGGCCAGGCCCTGGGACTGGAGCCGTCTTTGGTGGCAGAGGTGATATGGGCAAGGCATTGTGATGGGGAGAGTGGGCTGGAGGTTAAAAGCTCGGATCTGGGAACTCACCACACTGGTGTGACTGGGGCACTCCTGCCTTCTCCCTGCCTGACCCAGTTCCTAGAGGGGCTTGGTCAGGGAGAGCAGTGTTCAGCAAGCACCTCTGGCCTTGGACTGCTGCGCTTCTCTGGCATCGCCTGCTCTCAGGAGGGTTTTCTGAGCTGCTGTCTCCCCGTCTCAGACCCTGAGAATAGGCTTAGCTCCCATGGGGCCTTCCAGGCAGAAACTGCTGCTGTTGGTGAAGTGCTACAGTTGGCAAATACTCGTGATGTGGAAGATGGGTTCCCACGGGGTCCTGGAGCCACAACGGGGGGAGGGGGTTGATGAAAAAAGACAGCAGAGGGCGAAAAGCTGAGCTCCCTTTTCAGCCTTTGTGGGTCTATTCCTGGCTGTGTCGCTCACCCCATCATTAAGGGGTTACCAGCAGTTCTCAATAGGGCTGTCCTCCCTCTCAGCCCACACTTCGCCAGTAAAAGGAGTTACTCAGGAAAAATTCTCCTCTAATTTTAAACCCAGCTCCAGAAAAGGCTTTAAGCACACAAAATGGATGGAAACATGTGAAATGTGGACCCTGAAACCCAGCCCTTCAGTGCTGCTGCACGTTGGTATCTGAGCTCCACAGACTTCTTGGTGTGCCCCCTTTGCATCCCTCACTGCCCCATGGTTGGGTGCTCACACTTGAGGCATTGCCCTATTAAACTTCTCCCCCGCAGAGTACCAGCAGTTCAAACATATGAGATCCAGTTACCACATCAGGTCCCAGACAGAGGGAAATAGGACAGCAAGGAAGTGCCATGAAGCTACAGGCTTTCTCTCACGAGCAGGGGCCAAGGCCTTTGCTGGTGTAAGGAGGTGGAGGGAGGCTGCAGTGCTGCAGCACAGCCCTGCACAGTTCTGCTTGCAGCCCAGCAGCTGGGAGGCTGCTCTGCTAAAAATGGCCTGTTCCCTCTGCAGCTGTGGTGCTTCCCACCGCCGCTTTTCAGCCGCCTCTGTACGGGAGCCATGCTGGGGAGGGGGAGTGAAAGACCGTGTGAGGAACCTCAGGCAGGGCAGGCTGCAGCTCCTCACCTGAAGCACCGCTCTGCTTTGGAAACCCCCTGCCCATGCAAGGGAGAGTGGAACTGTGGAGCAGGTGAGATGGACAAAGGGAGAGCCTTGTGGTGGGGAGAGGACTGGCAACGGGAACTTGTGCCTCTCCTGGGCAGCCTTAGCCAGCTCATCCAGAGAAGACACCCTTTCCCTTCTGCCCACTGCTTTTGGCTGCTCGGTGCTTTGGTTCTGCACAGGTTCGGGGGCAAACAAATGGGGGAAGGCTCTCCTGCTGCCCCCCCTATGTCAGCCTGCATTAGCCCTATTACCCCAAGCAGGATGCTTCCTCCTTGGCAGACCTGGCTGGCGAGCCGTGCCTGGGGACTGAGGCTCCTGTGCAAGCGTGCCGCACAGCTGGCTGGCTAATTTTAGCGCTCCTGGAGCACACGCGTTTCCTAAGGGTAAGGGGAGGGGAAGAGCTGGCAGGCTTCACAGGAGCTTCCCTAAGCTCAAGGCTGGGTCTTGGGCAGCTCCAGCACCACAGAATAAAAGGTCCTGGGGGCTCTTCCAAGCCTGCCTGGGTAGATAGCACAGGCTGCTACCCCATGGAGTTCAGAGCTGGAGAGCTGGAAGTGGCCCTCACCCAAAGCACTCGCTGCCAGGGAATTGGGGCAGTAGGGCAGGATCTAGGGGGCTGCAGGAGCATATGGCCACCATCCCCTGTGACTCTGAGGACAGCACCAGGAACAGACCCACAGTGAGCCTGAGCGCTCTCCTCATCTCTGGCTGCAGGAAGTCCCAAGACAAACGCAGCATGATGCCTGAGAGCATGTGGCAGCTTGAGTCAGATGAGAACTTTATCTGCTACTAGTTAATACATGTAAACAGTCCCAGTTTTATGCAGAAGCAATGAAAACACTTGAAAAGCTTTCACAACTGAGCATCACATCCCCCTCACTGCCAGTGCCTCACTATGCCCTGCACAACACTGCTGCTGGAACTAAGGCAGTGCTGCCTTACCAGCACTGCTGCTGGATACCCTTTCCTCTGTCTCTGAAAGCTGCCCTGGAGAACTATACTCTACAGGCAGGGCTGCCCAGCTCTCCAGCTGAGATGTCCCCCTGATAAGGCATGGAGCTATGCCAGGGATATAAGAACCCATATAAGGCTGTGCCCAAAGATGCCCACTAATGCAGACTTGGACCTGGCCTCCTGTGGCTATATGAAGGCAGCTGCTCATGCAGCAAGGAAGGAGTTGGAAGCAGGACATCCTGGAGCTGGTGATATTTTGAAATGTTGCTTTTCTCTTGACAGTGTGATTTCAGCCCTGGTCCCCTGGGATTTTCACTCACTGTTGCTGATTGTCTGTTACATTTCCGATGTGGATTTGACCTTTACATGATTGATCACTTTGTGGATCCTTAGCTCATCCCCATCTTCTTTATCCTTTTAGCTTAACCTTGTGCTTCACTGGCTGACAGTAGGGCCAAATTGGGCCCCATTTCTCACCAGCACTGCTTAGCAATTGCAGGAATGAGCCAAATCTGTGCTGCCTTCCAGCCTAGGAGCCCAGAGCACGTCACAAATGTTAATGAATTAAGCCTGACAATGCAGTCGGGTCCTCGGGGGAGGAAGGTAGGATGAGCCCCCACCTTCCAGCTTGGAGGCACAACAGCAGGGCTCAGACGCTCAGAGTGCTGGGTAAGTGATTAGCAATGTGGGAAGAAAGCCCTGGCTCCCACCTCTGAGCTATAATCACAGGAACGCTTGCTCAGTCTAATCCCCCAGGCTATTTTTTTTTTTTTTGCCTGTTTCCCCTGGGGGCAATAGGCTGCTCTGCCCCTGACTCCCATGGTTCCCCTGGGCCTCAGGGGCAACCCAGTACATCTGAAGTGCCAGGCATCCATGCCCCCTCCCTCGCAAGTTGTGCCAAATTATTACTATGCCAAACAGTTAGGACAGAGTGGAAAATTTCCCCCTCTCCACTGGCTGCATCTCCTGCTCAGTCAAGCCTAACTAAATTACGCATCGATCCTTGTGCTTTCTGCAAGGATGCCCAGCTCTTTGCTTCTTCACGGGAGCAACTGCAGGAAGCATCTCTCTTCTGCCCATAAGCAGCTGGGTGACTGTAGCTACTGCTGTTTCTGGCCTGACCTGGGAGGGACAGGCAAGAGACTTAAGTATGGGATGGGCACTGAAGATGGGGAGTCTGAGCACATCTCCACTGGCCCCATCTCCTACCGGCTTTGTAGGTCCCTGGTGTGGGCCGGGCTGCAGCAGCAGCTCTGAAGCCTGCCCAGCTGGAACCGAGTGGAGGTGCCACCTGGCCCCTGGAATTCAGATGTCACCACCGCGACCCCCCCAGGAGGGTGCAAACACCTGCTCCCACTCTCCGCGGGAAGGAAGCAGGGACGGCCAGCTGGTGCACCGGAGGCAGGTCCGGCAACTCGTGTGGCACCAGCGTCAGGGACGCTGTCCCCCCAGGTGCGATGCCCACCGCCGGCCCCTCGGCGCGGCTCAGCCATTGGCTGCGGAGGGCGGGGCNGGCAGGGCAGGGCAGGGCCGGGCTGCCGGGCTCCGCGCCGGTCGCCCCGCCGCCCCCCCGCTGCCGCCGGCAGGATGATCGGTGTCAACAGCATCAACAGCAGCGCGGGGCGCATGCGGTCCCGCTCCATGTGCTCGGTGCGCTACGGGCGCAACTACCGCGGCGTGGAGACCTTCTGCTACGGCTGGCCCCAGCGCTCCCGCACCCTCAAGCCGGTGCTCTACACCGACCTGGTGGTCAGCCGCATCCAGAGCCGCCGCAAGAAGAAGCCGGTAAGCGGCGGGTCGGGGGAGCGGGGGGTGCCGTGGGGGGATGCGCAGCGCCCTGCGCCCCGGCGGGGACACGGGCGGGTGAACATGCCCGGACAGTCGCCGTCCCGCTCGCTGCAAGAGCTTCAGCCCTGGTACGGAGCAGCCAGCCCCATCTCCCTCTTCTGGCTGCTTTCTGCGAAGCCGGGTCTCCACCATGCCCCCTCCGCCCGAGGGTCCCCGTCCCCAACCCTGCATTTATGCCCCCTCCATCCCACCCCGATCACGGGAGTGGCGGGAGCGCGGCAAGACCTGGGTGACATTGCGCCGCTTACCGTGGTCTGGCAGCAGTGCTCGCTCGAAAACATCGCTGCGAGAGGAATCCAGGACAGAGCCGTACCGCTGGGACCTGCCCTACGGCTTATCATAAGTGACAAGCTCTGCGGGCTCTTTGCCAAGGGTTGCGCTGCGCCGTGCCCTGCCAGCCCATCCAGGGCAGCCTGGCACCCACCTGGGCGTCGGGGAGAGCCGCAAGGCAACGCGGAGGGGCAGCGCCGTAGCCCCGGCTCCCAGCCGAACAGAGTTGGAGAGGAAGGATAGGCTGCCTGGACAAAAAAGGGCTTTTTACTGCCAAGAGCTTGCTCGCTGCGAGCCGGCATCCGTTTTGGAGATATTGGGCTGGTGCGCATCGGTCCTGGGTGGGAAGAAGCGAGCAGGCTGTCTCTGGGCGCGTCCTGCCTCGGTCGGGTGCCTTCCTCCGGTGTAGTAGCGGGAGAAGAGCCCACACCGGTCCCTTCCTCGCAGGCAGGCTGGGGCAGACCAGTCAGGGTTACCCCAGAGCTACTTGGGCTGCCCCCGTGGCTAAAACCAGCCCGGTGGGGCCATCGGGGCCGTGCCAAGCCGCGGTGCTGTCATAGCGCAGTACGGTCTGGGGGCAGCATTAAGTTGTGACGCACTCGGATGGAAACATGCAGTTGGGAGATGCTCGGTCGCTGCTTCCCGCGCTGTGGGGCTGTGCTGAGAAGGGTCTGCTGTCCTGGGGGAGATAGTTGCCTGGGAAAGAAGTGGTTTAAGTATTTTGAAAAAGGTTGGTGCAGCTTTACAATGTTATTGAGTCGAAAGTGTGGGGCCGAGATGGGTAGCTGTCACTTGCTGCCACCCATGACTGCAGCAGGGTGGAAGGTGATGCACAGGACCTTGTCCCCGTGGCAGCCCGTTCTATGGGGAAAAAAGTCTGTCCTCAAGTCACTCTGCTCTTTGTGCACACAGGAGCCCCTCTGCAGCAGAGGGGGAGGGAGGGACACGGGGATGTACGCAGCAGGGCTGGTGTGTGCCAGGTGATGAGTTGTTCTTGAGCATGGGTTGTGCATGCTGTGCAGGCAGGAGATGCGGGGCG
>VXAC01005629.1:627991-715366 GCA_013399225.1 Rhipidura dahli
GGGGGGATGCTGCTAAGGTGAATTAGGGACCCGACAGGTACAGTTCCATCCTACATACAGCTCTGGTCTGACCCTACTGTTCAGATCTGTGCAGCTGGAGGGACTGCGTGCTTGGGGGACTTCACAGAGCTTTGTGGCTGGGTGTAGCAAAGATATTTTGCTAAGGAAAAGTTGGGCACAGCCAGCAATTGAGCTTTCATATTTAAATGATGTCAGTCACAGAGAAAGGTAGGATGACTGCAGGGAGGGTGCTTGGTCGCTGTGAAGTCTGTCTTGAAGAATGTCATGAACCCATGGCTGGTCATAGGGCTGACAAGAGGAAGGGGAGCCCTGATACGCACATGGCATCGTGCTGCATGGAGAGCTGAGCACTGTGTTGTTTAGCTGAGGAACTAGCAGACTGGGAGGGGGATGTGTCCATAAGACTTATGATGCATAGAAGAGGCACTTCAGAAAGGGTTAAAACCCTTGTCTGGGTGCCTAAATTCCTGCCTTAACCTTCATCTATAACTTGAGTGCTGGGCTACAGCCCTCAGTACAGTCCTGTGCCAAAGCTGTGTTCAGACCAGCTTGTTGCTCAGCTCCCCAGACCACCACTGGATCTTGCCTCTGGTCTGGTCTGACCTGAGGAGCTGAAGGGGAATGTCTTCTCCCTGCCCTGCTTACATAGGCTATCCCCAGCAGAGCTGGCCCTATTGCTGGGCTAGAACATCAGAGCCACCTGCCTCTTGCCCGTGCAGTCCCTTAGCTAGCCTCGAGACATTTGGTAAAGCAGGTCTCAGGGTCAGCCTCTCAGCCTGCTTTTGGGAGGGAAAGCACCAAAGAAAGATGTTGATTCAGTTAGAAATCCCACTGGGACAGTACATTCCTAGGTCTCTTTAGCGTTGCGCATGTCTAGGGCAGACTGGCCTGGCATGCTGCAACAGTGAGCTCATAACCCAATGATGGCAAAAAACCCCTACCTTTGGGGTCATCATCCATAGTGGCATGTGGCCAGTGCCCAGCTTTCTCTTGGGTAGTACTTGCAGGCTCAGAGATGCCAAAGAGTTGCTGTCCTTTCAGCCCAGGGGAAATGAATCCACAGAGCAAAGAGAGTCTGGAGAGAGGGACCTGCTGATGAATCTGGTGTCTCTGGTCTCTGCTGACGTGGCTGTGAGTTAGGTTTCAGGAACCTGCGTCACCTGCGCTTCCCCAGTAGAAATGATCTGTGCACCAGAGCCCAGAATTTTTGTGGACTGATAGGCAGTGGTTCTGCTATAGGACCAGAACAGCAGGGTGGGCTTTGTAGCTGGAATGCATCTTCTCATCTAGGACTTGGGCTGAATCCACCAGCTTTGTACCTGAGATTGGTCTTGGCTGAGGCTGGTGTTTAGCCAAGCAGAATTTTGGCAGATTTTAAGTGTAGATGTAAAGCTCTGTGTTGCCCTCTCAATCCCACAGTCTCCCTGTTCCATTGCACAGGAGTGCTGAGCAGCCCCTGCTCCTTGTCTCTGAGGTGGGGTAGCCCCTGCGGATAATGGTCTTGGTGGAATGCTGTTGGGGCTTGTAGCAGGGCAGCTGGAGCCTTTTGAAGCCATAAGGCAGTTCAGCCTTTGAAGTATTTACTGGGAGTCCCAGCACCCAGATTTTTGTAACGCAGTACTCTGCCAGGCTGTTATCCGGCACTGTGCCATCCCGAATTACTCCTCGAGCATCTTCCGCTATCGGCTCATCCACTCAGCATTTAGCAGCCTCCTGCATGGGGCTGGGGTCCCCTCCAGCCCTCCAAAATCCCTGCTCAGCTGGCTCACATCTCCCTGCCTTAGGGCAGGGAGCTGACACTTTTCTGTGTCATCAATGAGCCAGATGGAAGCCAAGCCACGTGTGCCATTCTGCCCGCTCGTTCTGTGGTGCTTTTCTGCTGTTTCCAGTGCTTACTACTCTGTGCCATTCTTTTAGTCTCCTTTTTGTGTCTGTTGGTTCTCAGCATTTTTCAGCTGCATCCCTGGTAGTGAGTAAGATCCCTTCTCTTTTGTTTCCCATGGTGACTCCTAATCATCTACATTGCTCTGAGATCCTGCTTATCCCCCTACTCTGCTCCCAGATTATGTTCTGCAGGGCTTTGGATTGCTTTTTTACTCAGATTCTTCTCTAAATCTCTTTGCTCCTCTGGGTGCCTTGCTGCCATCCTGCTGATGGGTACCTCATGCTCACAACTTAGCATCCTGCCCCTCTGGCACTGGGACTGCACTAATGGGTCTGGAATCAAATCTTCTCTCAGGCTCTGAGACCGTGACCCCTTTATAGGTCTTCTGTCTTCCCAGGAGAGAAATGAACCCAACTTTCTGCCTGCTAGACTGAGACGATCCCTTCCTTCCTTTGAGAAACAAGCTGGTGCTATGCCAGCATTTCCCCAACAGGAAAGTGTGGAAAGAGCTGGGTTCCCGCTCCATCCTGGCTGCTGTGCCTCTCGGGAGTGATGAATGTCCCTTTCCCAGACACTGCTGGGGCCTGTCTGCTGGTCAGCATTCCCGGGCCCCTGCATGCCTCCAGCTGTACTTTCTCAGCCACCAGCAAGATCTCTCAGCAGCAGTCTCCAGCCCAGTGATGGATGTTGACAGCTGCATGAACAGCCTGTGCAAGACTTGATTATTTTCCTCCAAGGATGATGCCTTCCAGATCTTGCTCCAAAGCCCTCTGTGAGCACTGTGTTGAAACCCTCTCTGGAGCCTCCCCGACTACAGAGCTGCGCTGAGCGCTGCTGGCTTGCACCCAGCTCAAACCGGACAAATACTTGGGAGCAGGGCCCTTGAGCATCCTGCTGCAGGCAGGCTTAGCTTGTTCCTGTGCAGAAATACAGGCAGCAGACCCTGCCTTGCTCAGATGGATAGTGTTTGGGTCTCCAAGGAGGGAAAAGTGTTTGGGGGTGCTGGGGAGGGGGTAGGGACAGGCCATAGCCACTCCAAGCACCTGTCTTGACCAGCCACAAGATCCTCTGAGTGTCTCATGAAGGACAGGGTTTGCCATGGGTTTTTGCCAGTGCAGGGCCAGCACTGTGCTGAAGTCTCTCACAAAGTGTGCTCCTGCAGGAGCAATGCATTGCTGGCTAGTGCTGGGTGCTGCCATGAGCCTGTTTCTGCCAGCCCAGGGTGTGTGGTTGACTGCAGTGAAGTTGTTGGCTGTGGTCTGTTGTGGCATGGAGCTTCTGGGGGCCCTGGAGCAGGCTGTGGTTCCACTGAGCAGGATGAAGGCATGCACCAATGAAGTCTGTCCCAAAAGCTTGCTCTCCTTGAACTCAGGCCTCCTGAAGGCTGTCACTTTTACCAGTCTGGAACACCTTGGAATAGGGAGAAACAGCTCTCCCAAGCACTTGGAAATGGTAGGTGTGCCTCACCATTGTGCTGCTAACACCGTGGCACTGTCACAGGCAGGTAGAGACAAAGGGTAGGAGAGGGCAAAATGCTGGGGCCATCCCCAGCATTGTCCTTGAGGTGGGGGGGCAGTTTGCAGGTCCTGTAGTCCCCAGGAGAAGGTGTCTGTAACCCTAGATCGAGGTCAGCTGGCTAGCCTAGCCAGGACAGGGCTGGACCAGAAAAAACTGACATGGGGTTACCTTAACCTCCAACCTTCCGTGAGCCAGTCTGGCATCCCTCCTGTGTTCCCCAGAGCAGATCCCCAGCCTGGCACCGCTCTCCTGCTGACCCCCCACTCTTCTCTCTGCAGGCACTGTACGGCTCCATCAAGAATGAGAAGCTGCAGTGGGCCATGTAAGTACCTCTGCAGGGGATGCTGCTGCATGGCACTGGGTGGGCAGTGAGTCCACCCAGCCCCAGAGGCCACACAAGCCATGATGCTGCAGGGCAGGTGCCCCTGTGAGGATGAGGGAAGGAGAGGGAGGTTGGGCTGGGGTGCAGGCAATTTACCCCTGGCTGCCCTCAGCACTGCCACGGGGGACCCTTCTCCAGCATGCTGGGGGAAAGCCTCCTGAGGCCAGCTTCTTGCAGCTTTGGCATGGGTTTGAGCCTTGGTGGCCGTGCCCAGGGTGGAACAGACAGCCTCTGGGGGTGCTGTGGCTGTGCCAGGGCCCCACAGGGTGCCTGCACCCTCGCCTACAGCTGCCATCTCCAGCAGCAGGAGCGGCAGCGCCTGCGCTGCAGGGATTAATCAGCCCGGTGCTACCCAGTGCTGAGCGATGCGCTCGACCGCTGCCATGGAGACGCCGGCAGATGCTGAGGGGTTTAATTAGCAGCGAGCGGCTGAGGGAGCGGGGAGGCAGCAGCTCCGGGCTCCCACATCTTCCTGCGGCCGGGGGGGAGCGGCATCGGTGCAGCCTGCCCATAGTGAGGGGCCATGACCCGGTGGGAGCGGGCTGCCTGCCTCCTGCCCACACCTGCTCCTGCCCTTGGATGGTACTGCCCAAGGCCACCACAGTCCCCCTGCACCCCTTTGCCTCTGGCTCTGGTCCCTGTAGTCTGGCTGCCACCCTTAAAATGTGAGGACCAGAGCCTGGGTCTCTCCTCCTGGGAGCATTCCATTCTACACCCTCCTTCCTACCAGCTGGGGACCTGTGAGCCTGTGTGCCATGGACTGAGGTGCTGTGGTAGTCCCAAGCCCTGGGGTACTGCTTCTCCATTGCTCCTGGCTCATCAGCCTGGCTGGCATCTGTCACACCCCTGCTCAAAAAAAAGTCTCCTCACTCCCTGGGGGAGGTAGGGGTCCCACCCTGAATCAGCAGCAAAAGCCTAATGCCTTGTCTTTCAAGGGACTAGGCAGCACCTTGGCTGTCTAGAGAGACAGGGGCATGGCTAGGTTTGGGTTGCTCACCAGTGCTGATGGAAGATTGCTCATCCTGGCCTGCTGCTCCTGGCTTGCCTTTCAGAAGCCAGGCCTAAAAGTGGCACTGACCAATGGGGAACTTGGTGTTTACTTTCCCCAGAAAGGTAACAAACTCTTTCCCCACCCAAATCTGATTGGCAGAGATGAGGAGGAGCTGAGAAAGTCCCTCTCGGAGCTGGCAGATCCCAACCCGAAGTCCATCAAGCGCATCAGCAGCTGCAGTAACCCCTTTCTGGACTTCTCCCAGGACTCCAGCATTGCCACTTACAAGCACGGGCTCTTGGTCCGCAAGATCCACGCTGATCCCGACTGCAAGAAAAGTAGGTGCCTGTGGTGGCTGTGGGAAGCACCTGGGGCAAGAGGGCACTAGTGAATTCCAGAAGGGAACGGGAAGCAGGGCTGGAGTCACTATGTGATGTCCGACTGTAGCATCATGCCAGCCTCCAGCATCAGTGCCCTGTCTGTCTGGCTGTGCTGGGCATAATTCACCCCGCAGGCTGGGGAGCTGGGTGGCCCATCCACATGCACCATCAGGGCTGGGTAGATGCCGAGCAGGCAGGAAGTGAAGCCCCTGCCCACAGCACTGGGAAAGGGGCAGGCAGGGTGGTGGGGTGGGGTCTCCTGTTGCACCCCTGCCACAGGATGGTGTGGATGAAGGAAGGCGTCCTGTGGTATGATAGACAAGGCTCACAGCAGGCTGCAGCTGGCTGGGCACTGCCAGGCACGTTCACCGTATTCCCCATAAAATCCCTCGTAAGCCCTGGCCATCTAATGCTGCCTAGATCTGATTAGATGCAGCCGCCCTTCAAAGCCAGCATTACCTGGCAGGCAGCACCGCCTTGTCCCCATGCCCAAGCGTGGAGGCAGCGGCGAAGCCGAGCACAAGCAGCGAGGTGGGGAGCGCAGGGGGAGCACAGGGGGAGCGCAGCACGGCGCTGGCCCCAGGAGGCGGCAGCGGCCCCCCTGCCAGCAGCACCATCTGCCAGCCACGCGGCCTGCACGGGCTCAGGTGCGCGGGGGACAGTCCTGGCGTGCTGCCCGTCCCGGGGGTGGGGTGACGTGCATTGTGGCAGGGCTGGCTGGAGGAGGGTGGGGGGGTGGCTTTTACCCCCGCTCGATGCTGAGGCTGATGTCTGAGCTGCTCTCTCCTCCCGGCAGCACCCCGAGGGAAGCGCGGCTGGAAGCCCTTCCATGCCATCCTGAAGGGGATGATTCTCTACCTGCAGAAGGTAGGCAGCAGGGTCGCCCACATCCACACCAGGGAGAGGGATTGTCCCCAGTCCAGAGGGTGGGTCACAACAGTCTCCACAGCAGTGAGAGAGGGGCTGCAGCACACAGCACTGCAAAGCCTGGCTTAAGTAGACTCAGCACCCTGCATGCCTGAACAGTTGCTTGGGGACCTGGTGACATACCTGTTTCCAGGGTGCTTGGGTACAGCCTGGGCAGTGAAAGGCACTGCTAACCAAGAGCTCTGCATGCAGGGGGCTTGGCTGGGAAGAAGGGCATCGGGGTCTTTGCCCTGAGTGGGGCATTGGGCTGCACATCCAGTTCCCTGCAGGCACACGCACAGGGAACCGGGGACAGGGGGAACAGCCCCTGTGCTGTTGCCAAGCCAATGCACCTAGGTTGTGCAGCCTCTCTCCAGGGATGTAGCATGAGCTGGAAGCAGAGTCTGCAGCTGCCTGGTGGAGGGTGATCTCCAAGCCCTGCCACAGCCAGCACTAGTCTGCAGTTCCTGAAACCTCATAGAGCTGACTGATGGTGGGGTGCACCCCTGATCTGGTTCTGAAACATGCCATGATTTGCAGGAGGAGTATAAGCCAGGGAAGGCACTGGCAGAAGAAGAACTGAAGAATGCTATTAGCATCCACCACTCACTTGCCACGCGGGCGTCTGACTACAGCAAGCGACCCAATGTCTTCTACCTCAGGACAGCTGACTGGAGGGTCTTCCTTTTCCAAGCACAGTGAGTCCTTCAGGATCCCTGGCTGGGCCCCATGCTGGGTCACAGGGGCTCCCCTGACTTCAGTGTAGGGTGGGATGGGGCTTAGGGCCACCTTGCTCTACCCTTTCCTGGCCCTCTCTGGAAGGAGAGGGACCTGGTGTCAGTGCTGAGCTTTGCCCAGCTCCTCTTTATCCTACCCTGCTGGGCTCAGGTTAGCTGTGGGTAGAGTCCCAGATGCCATGGCTGGCCAGGGCCAGGCCTGTGGGACTCAGACCTTGTCTGCAGAGCAGATCCCTCTGTCTTTGACACGGATAGCCCATCTGTATTTTGGCCTTTTTTCTCAGGAACCCCGAACAGATGCACTCGTGGATCACACGCATCAACGTGGTGGCAGCTATGTTCTCTGCGCCCCCCTTCCCCGCAGCCATCGGCTCCCAGAAGAAGTTCAGCCGCCCACTGCTGCCCAGCTCCTGCACCAGGCTGTCTCAGGTGGGCCACAGTGTGCAGGCAATGGTGAGCCTGGGACAAACCCCCAGATCTGCCAGTGGCACTTTTTCCTGTGGAGGGATCTATGTGGTGCCATGCACCCAGCTGCCTCCCCAGCGAGGTAAAGGGCTGAGGGGGAGACAAAGAAAAGGGGTACTGAGATTGGGGGCAGACAGTGAGCTCTTGTTCCTGGCAGTGGGGCTGGACTCAGGTGATGGTCAGACCATGGAGGAGAAAGTGGTCCCACATCACAACTTGCAAAGTCCTGCGAGGGACCTTGAAAGGCAACCATCTGGGGGGATTAACTGGCACTCGTGCATACCAGGGCAGTTATTCATAGAGCAGAAAGGATTTAAAAAACCACCAGCCTAGTTTTAGAGGGATTAAATTTTTCTGCTTTAAGACTGCAGTCAGTCCCCCTATGAGGTGAGAGCAGATTCCCCCCAAGAGCCCATGATTTTGCCTGCCATTAAAAAAAAAATCAAACCTGGGAGCAGAAGCTGAGATTCTGGCTGCTCCTAGAAGGGGAAAAACCTGTTCTGTGCCAAGCCAGCTCACACTACCGGGGGGACAGAGCAGGGCACTGACATGGTGCCACCCTTTCCCAGGAGGAGCAGGTGAAGAACCATGAGACCAAGTTCAAGACAATGTCAGCGGAGCTGCTGGAGCATCGTTCCTCACTGCCTGAGAAGAAGGTGAAAGGCAAGGAGTACGAGGAGCTAAAGCAGAAGGAAGAGTACCTGGAATTTGAGGTGAGCTGGAAGGTGCCCCCCTCTACCCTCAGGCCCTCTGCCCCTACCTGTTTGGCCATCCTAAGTGATGGGACCAACCCATCCCATCAGCTGAATTACACTGCCACTGCTGTGGTCTAGGACCACGAGTATTCCTCTGCCCTGGGATGCTGGCTGGGTTGGAGGGACCATGAGCATCCCCCCCCTGCAGGGATGCTGGCCACAGGACAGTACCCAGCTTGCCAACCTCTCTCTCTGCTGCACTGTGCTCCCCAGAAATCCCGCTATGGCACCTATGCCATGCTGCTGCGGGCCAAGCTGAAGGCTGGCTCCGAGGACCTGGCAGCATTTGAGTCCACCCTCTTTGACACAGCGGGTGGGGAGGACGATGGCCTGAAAAAGTCCCGCTCCAGCCCCTCGCTCAACGCAGAGCCCTCCAGCACGACCAAGGTGAAGCGCAACATCTCAGAGCGCGCTGGCCGCCAGCCCCCCGGCCACCCCCAGAAGTCGTAAGTGAGGGGCCTCAGCTGCCTGCACTGCAGCTCTGTTCCTGTCCCCCCGGCACGGGGGTGGAGGCCGCGGGCCTGCCGAGACCCTGCATGTGTCCGTCTGTCTGCGGCACGAGCTGGAGGGGGTGACAGCCCTTCTGCAGCCGCCAGCACCAGCCATGCAGGGCCATGGCCCCTCCGCCGGAGACAGTGGCAGAGCAGGACAGTCCCCAGTCCTTGCCTGCAGGAGCTGCCTGGCCCTATCAGACTTGTTCCTGCCCCTTCTTGTCCTGCACTTGGCTGCAGGACCTACTCTTGCTGCCCTGGGGAGAGGGAGCAACTGAAACCTCCCCACTGGGCTCAATTCTTCAATGGGTTAAANNNTTAATTTTTAAAGGGGTAAAAAAAAAAAAAAAAAAAAAAAAAGATGCAGCAAAACAAAGCCAGCGGCTGCTTCTCCAGCTCCATCGTGCCATGGGGGTAGATGGGAGGGGGCCAGCCCTAGACTGTCCCCTCTCCTGGGGCTGGTGGCCAGGGAAACCAGGGAAATGGCACCTGGTCCCCTCCCTGCCACCTCAATCACCTCTGCACCCTCCTCGCTTTCTTACAACTTTTCAACAGTTTTTGTGATACAGTTTTGCACTTTTTAGTACCAGATCGAGCTGACCACCAGGGAGGTTTTTTTTGGGGCTACTTTTGATGCTTTTTGGGAACTGTTTGAAAAAAAACAAAACCACAAACCCAGCCATATCTTGTAGGCACTGCACTCTGGGGGAAAGAGATTTTTAAAAAGACTCAGGGGGAGATCCAGCTCCCCACGTCCCCACCCTGCAGCAAGCTGAGCGTGGGCTACTGTGTGTACTGCTGCTGCCTGCTCCCCAGCTCCACTTCAGCACCAGCAACCCTTCGGGGAGACAGCCCTGTGGCTGCCAGAACCAAGGAGGCAGCCTTGGGATGGCAGCACCCATTGCTGCATGTGTGGCTGCATGGGAGGCTGATGCACCGGTGCTTCATGACCCCCATTTTCCACCCCCACTGCTGGCAGCCTGGACTGGCCGTTTGCAGCAGCTGGGTATGAGCATCGTACCCAGTGCACGGTGGGCAGCAGTGTCTAAGTACTCCCCATGGGGTGGTGACCCCTGGAGCCAGGGTTGGTATGGGGGTGCCCCTGCCCTATGGGTCCAGCACAGGCTGGAGCCAGCTTTTCTTTCCACACCTCTTTTCCAATGCATGCCTGGGGCTGTGGAAGCTGCCAGCAAAGCCTGGTCTGCAGTGCTGCAGTTCCCCTACTGCAGCAGCAGCGGCGCAGCCCCTTCCTCAGCCACAGGCTCCCTCCTTGCCAAGGTGAGGGGGAGGCTGGGGCAGCCCCCACCACTCCAGAGTGGGCTGAAGGATGCTTGTCCAGAGCAAGGTGCAAGTGATGGAGCACGGCTGCAGGACTGTCCAGAAAGGGGTCTGGGCACAGTGAAGGGCTGTGACCAGGGGCTGGCACACACGCAGCTCTCAGCCGCCTGGGACCAGGCTGGTTTCAGCACTGACTTTGCGAATGTGTCAAAACTTTTTATTCTGCTCTTTTGAGTCTATTGCAAAAAAAAATTAAAAAATCCACCCTTGCCCGAGGTGGCTTGGGGGGTGGGGGGAAAAAAAAAACCTTTGTACAGCTTCTTCTCTCAGTTACCGAAGTAAAACTCGCTCTTCACTTCTTGAGTGCTCCGTGGTTTCTTCTCCATGGCTGGGGACAGCCCCGGCATAGAGGGATGCTGAGAAGGGGCTGGCAGCAATCTCCTTGTTGCCAGACTTCCAGACCCAGGCATGGTTCAGGGGGGTTAGTGCCCACCAGCTCACAGCTGGGGCTGGAGAGAGGGAGGGCAAAGACTAATGGAACCTGTGTCCTTTTATTCAGAAGAGGGACCATTAAATAAAAGCAGAGACGGGCAGGAGCCAGCTGCATCCCATCCCCCTGAGTCCAGGCAGCCGGATCCCAAGTCCAGAAGGCACTTGTGTGGGCAAGGCAGAGGGCAGTGCAGCTCCCTGTGTGGTCACAGGGGCTGCTGGCTGGCTCCTCAGTGCACCTGTGGCTGCTGGCTGGGGGGCAGCTCACCCCCTGGCTTCAGGGCAAGTGTGGGTGCCTGCTCCTCCTCCACCGACTCGCTGCCGTAGGCACTGTCTTCCTTCACCTCTGCAAAGCAATCCCCGGGTGCTCTTAGCGATGGGGCAACGGGGACAGCAGAGACAGTCCCTGCCCCCCAGCCCCAGCCCTCACTCTCTGTACCTGTGCTTTGCAGCTTCTCCAGTGCCTCAGTTTTGTGGATCATCCTCACAGCATTGTGAAGCCCCATAGAGTCCAGTGCCTCCAGCAGCCCTCCCAGGCTGCCACCTGCCAGCTGTGGAGAGAGGGCACTGAGCAGGGCTCATGGCCAGACAGGCAGGGGGGACAGGGGCACCCCAGCCAGGCACTGACCTCGTAACTGCGCAGGAGGCTGACACTGGGCGAGGGGGTGTCCTTGTAGGTCTCCACAAGGCTGCAGAGCCCCAGGCGCTTGGCCAGCTCGATCCAGTCTGACCCACTGCAGTCCTGGTTCAGCAGCTGCTCCAGCCCCTTCAGCGCCTCATTGTCCAGTGACAGGACCTTCCCTGTGTGAGAGAGGTGCCCCCATCACAGGCTGCCTGTCCTTGCTGCCAGGAGGGTGTTACCCTGCCTGGGTGTGCTGCTTTTAAGCAGGGGGGGAAAGGGGCTGCTCACCTGGCTGGGGGGCAGTGGGCAGTTCCGCCTCGGGCCCCTGCTGCGAGGCCTGCAGCAGAATCTCCCGCACCTGCAGACAGACATGGATGTCAGCATCCTCCAAAGCACTGCCCAGATCCCCCCTTGCCTCCTCACACCACAGTTCTCTGCAGGACAGAGAGGAGCACAGGCATCCTCACAGAAACATCCGGAACTCTGCCCCATCCATGCTGTGGCCTGCACAGAAACACTCCCAGTGAGTCTGTCCCGCTGTGCCACAAACCTTCTGGCTCCGAGTCAGGTCCAGGGACGTGTGGCAGCGGCGCTGCCTGTGCCCTGCCTGCCAGTGCCCCTGTGTGGGGAGCTTGGGGTTGATACTGTGCTCTGCAGCCAGGGCTGGCTCCCCCAGATCCATGGCCAGCTCCTGCTCCTCAGGGTCAGTGTCTGTGTCGCTGCTGGCCTCCGATGAGGATAGGCTCATGGGCTCATCATTCTCACACAAAACATCTGCCCCTGTCAGGAAAGGGTGGCATGAGCCAGGCCCAGGGGTCTGACCTTGTGTCTGGCACCACCCAGCACAGGCAGCCAGGGCTATGGGGAGGGAAGGGAAAGGAGGAAGGGCAGTGTCTTACCAGCTTTAAGGAGCAGTTTGGTGAGGGTGGGGGAGCCCAGGCCAGCAGCCAAGTGCAGGGGGGTGTTCCCAGAGAAAGTCCGGCTGTTGACGTCTGCTCCCAGCTAAGAAAGGTATGAAGCCATAAGGATGGGCTGCCTGAGCATTGCTCCTCCTACACCCTGTCACCCCAAGGCCTCAGGGGAGCCCCTTCTGCCAGGAGCCTGTGGGAGACTGCTCGACATCCCTGTCCCACAGCTACCACTACACCAGCCACCCCATACCTTCTTCACCAGGTGGGTGGCCATGTTCAGGTTCTCCATCTCCACAGCCAGGTGCAGGGGGGTCCTCCCACTTTGCCTCTCCACTGCATTCACATCTGCCCCCGTCCTGACCAGCAGGTCCAGGCAAGCCAAACTCTTTGCCTTCACAGCCAAATGCACAGGCAGGAGGCCTGCAAGATGGGGACAGGCTCAACAGCCTTCTGGCCAAGCCCATGATGGTCAAGGGCCAAGCCCTTCTGGCCAAGCCCCAGGACCCACTGGGTCCTGCCCATTGTCCCCGTGCCCCACTCACCATGGAAATTGGGCAGGCGGAGCAGATAAGGGGCAGCAGAGCCCAGGTGAGCCAGCAGCGTCCTCAGCATCTCTTCATCGCCAGCCTGCAGTGCCAGGTGCAGCAGGGAATTGCCATAGCGGTCCAGCAAGGTTGGGTCAGCGCGGGCTTGCAGCAGGAGCTGGACCACTTGGGGCTGCTTGGTGATGACTGCCAGATGCAGTGGTGTCTGTGGGACAGCAGAACATCCTGAGCAGCACTCACAAAAGAAGCCAAGTCCTGCACCCCCATTCTTTCCAGTAGCTGCAACTTGTTCAGATCTGCAACCCCCCCTCAGCAGGAGCAGCTACAGGAGCCCCCAGGGTTGGAAAACCTGAGTGGGGAACTACTCCCAGGTTGAGGAGAACTGGCTGCTCTGAAAAACATGTACCTGTTGCAGGTTATTGGAGATGTTGATGATCTGCTGGCTGGGGATGCCAACAATGACATCGATCAGCTGTTTGATCACAGCTGTCTGTTCATGGATAATAGCAAGGTGCAAAGGCCTGTAGAGAGAGTGGAATGACCCCTAGCTCAGCTCCATGCTTCTCCACATACTCCCTGCCACCTCCAGAGCCCCATAATGGCTCTGACAGACAGCAAGACCCCCTGCTCTCCCTTCAAACCCCTCGTGTGCTCACGTGTCTCCGTTCTCATCCTGTGATGCGGCCAGGTGCCTCTGGACTGCCAGCAGCATGCGGGGGTCAGCGGTGACCGAGTAGTCGAGCAGGGCGTGGGCATTGTGACGAGCTAGTGCCAGCATCCACAGCTGGCACAGCTGGGCTGGGGACAAAGCAGGATGTCACCTCCGGGAGCAGCAGCCTCATCCACCCTTCTGCATCCACCAGGTGTGGAGAGCAGCACACAGTCCCAAAAGGTCCCAAACCCATGCCTCCTCTCCTGAGCAATGTCCCCCAACCCTCCCTCACGCTCAGCCCCTCCTACCGTGCTTTTGCAGCTCCTTGCAGTACGTGCTCTCTTCTGCAGATGCCTGCCTGTTGCTCCCAGGCCCCTCTGCCTCGGGGCCCTTCATCTGCACACCCCCCTGGTAGCTCCCCACTGGGTGGGGGCCGGATGAGTAGATGCTGCTGTAGGTCAGCCCAGGGGAGTATGGGAAGCTGAGGTTCCCACCTGCGGGGCAAGGCAGAAGGTGGGTGAGCAAAGGGAGCTCCCAGGGCCAGGCCCCAGCCTGAGTGAGGAGGGAGAAGAGGCAGCCCCACTCACCTCCTCCAGAGCCAAAGCCCCCGGCCCCACCGCCGGCCCCCCCCATGTGTGAGCCACCGCCAAAGTGCTGAGGAAACTGAGGCAGGACTTTCTTGCGCTTCCTCTCCACTTCTTCCTTATCTGTGGGAAGAGAGGGGTAGCAGGATGAGGGGCAGCCCCAGCAGCAGGGGACATGCCAGCCTGCCTAGGGGGTGCTCACCTTCCACCACTGGGTAGTAGGTGAACTGCTTGGAGTCACTCACGTCCCCTCCCCGCTTCCGCTTCAGCTGCAGGAAGACGGTGACAGGACGGTCGATCTTGGGCTTGTGGTAGGGGGGTGTGCGGAAGACGATGGCATACTGTGGGCAGGACATGATAGATATGAGGTCCTGATCATCCTGGAGCTGGGGACGGGGCTACCTCACCCCACAGGGCATTCTTGTGCCTCAGAGCAGAGCAGGACACTCCCCACCTCCCCTGTACCTGCTTGTGTACGTCCGTAGGAGAAAAGTCCCCGAAGGCCTGCCAGCCGTTCTCGTCATCCTCGTAGAAACGCACCTCAATGTCATCTGGGGACAGAAGTAGCACTGGCACCGCCTGTCTCCTTGCCCCAAAAACGTTCCAGGGACACAGACCCCTGACCACCCGGGGCCCTAGATCTCTCCTGCCACAGCCCCTCCAGGTTTCATCTGGAGAGAATGGCTTTTACCTTTCTGAACTTTATCACACAGCAAGTAGACTTCGTCTCCTCCCCGCACAGAGCCTGCTGTCTTATCCATCCGTGAGATCTTCAGGTTGGAAGCTCCAGGAGACTCTGCAGAGCAAGACGTGTTGGAAGTCACTGCACAGAGAAGTCCTTACGCCCTCCTACCCCGTCCCTTTCTCAGACTGGCCCCACACTCACTGCTGTCATGGATGGGGTCCGAGATGACAGGCTGGAGGGCCAGCGTGAAGTTCCCGCTGCTGTCACGGAGGTAGGCGGTGAAGCGCAGCCTCACGATGCTCAGGTCCATCACCTTCTTCAGCTCCTTCGCCTCCAGCTCGATCTCACGCAGCTCCACTTCTGCCAGGGCAGGGGGACAAACCATCAGGCTGTGTGGGGGGACAGTGCTCCAGGTCCCCTTCCTACCCACCCCAGCCCCATGCTCAGCCCAGCCCCCCGCTGTCAGCCAGTGGTGCCGAGGCCCACTGAGTCCCCAGGCTGCCCTCACCCGTCAGCAGATGGCTCCTGTTGCGCATCTTTTGCTGCTTCAGCTTTTCCTTCATGATCTCCATCATATTCTTCTTGGTGACATGGAGCACACCCAGGTTGCTGAACCTGGAGAAGAGGGAACCTGCTGGGATCTGGGAGCATCAAGGCCAGGAGCAGCAAGCCCAAAGGGGCACATACTCCTGCAGATGGGAAGGACCTGAGCACAGAGCAGTGCTACTCAGGCAGCAGGGAATCAGTGTGTGGGGGGCAGAAGAGGAGTAACCACACGGGAGAGGAAAGGAGCCCCAGAAACTCTGGGCTTCCACAGGTGACAAGTCTAAAGGGCTGTCAAAGACAAGACCAGGAGGACTGAAAGCCAGAGGGATGCAAAGGGGACTGAGCTGAGCCAGGGCTCAATATGTAAGAGCCATGGCAGCAGTTGCAGAATAACCCTGTGACTCAGGCTGGCTTCAAAAGTCATCTGCAAAGCTGGGGAGCTGCAGCCTCAAGGACAGAAGCCCAAAATAAGCTGCATATGTCAAAACCCAGAGACAGGCAAAATGCTCAGGGGACAGAGCTGTAACCATGAACTTGTCTAAACACACTCCTGACCTCGGCCAGCAAACATAGCTCCAGGGTACACTAACCCCTATCTTCTCCCCATCTCATAGGCTGCAGGCAGCACCCACAGCCACTTCACATAGGCAAGAGGCCACCCTGTGTCCTCCTTGCACGTACTGAGCTGTCATGTCCTTGGGTCCCACGACCGTGACACAGTTGCCAGCCTCGTTGCACTGCTTGCCCACCAGGCTGTGGGCATGCACACGGGGAGGGTCACTGTGCGTCACCAGGTCTACCTCGATCCGGGCCATCCCTGTGTAGTTACAGATCTGCAGGAAGGAAGGAGATGGGGGTCAGGTACAATAAGCCAGGAGCCTGAAGGACTCTCTGCAAATCCCTGATGTCCCTCCCCATGGATGCCACCTCTCCTGCCACAGCTCTCCCCTCCCTCCAGCACCAGGAGACACACAAGAGCTTATTATAAACTTCCTGTCCTTGATCTTCAAGGCTCCCTCCTGATGTTCATGCACTACTGGCTGAAGACACTGCTCCATCCCCTCCCCATGGCAGCACTCACCTTGACAGTGGGATAGGTCTTGCGCCCCTTCTCACTGGATGCTCCCGGCAGCCCCCCATGGGAAGGGCCCTCGCAGCCGTACCGAAAGCGGAAACCCCGCTGTGGAGGCAAAGAGGGGTCAGCCAAGGGTGGCCAAAGCCTGATGCCATGACAGCAAGAGGTGACAGTTGTAAACACCTGTGTTTACCTGGGTGACATCCTTACCTGCTTTGGCTGCTCAATAATGACAAGGTAGGGACCTTCCACTGGAGGACAGAAAGGAGAGGTACCAATGAGAAACGTGGGATAACTGAAGTGCATGTTTTCAGTAAGGATGATGGAGATACAGGGACAGCACTGAAGGTGATGTGAGCCCTGTCTGTCCCATGAGGGTCCTCAGAGTCCTCAACCCCTGTGCTGTCATAGCCCAGCTGGGAACAGCAGTCAGAGCAGCAGGAAGAGGAGGGGAGGGCCAGAGGATGCTCTGTCACTTGGGGAGCAGGGACACCCAGGAGGTCACAGGCCAAGCTGGCAGTCCCTGGTAGACTAAGCAGTCGAGCCAGATGGAACAAGCCCCATCCTGGTGGCACAGGGCAGGGATTCCCAGCCAGCCTGCAGTGGGGCCAGTAAGGACAAAGCCTGTGGTGCTTTTGGGAACTAAGAGGTGTGAGTCAACCTGCTGGGAAACTCCACTGCAGCTGGGGACCCCTGGAAGGGCACTGCCAGAGGGGCCCTTACCCGTCTCCATGAGGGGCTCCTTCTGCTCCATCATGTGGGAGCCAAAACTGAAGTCATCGTAGTCAATCCCATCCAGGCACTAGGTGATGGGAGGGAAGATGAGTGTGATGAGTATGTTGGTGCTGGAATCCCCAGCTACCCTGGCGGGGTGATGACAGTCTGGCACGGACCCCCATTGGGGCAGGTGCAGATCCCCTGTCCCTCCCTGGGAAGAGAGGTGGGCAGGTGCAGACCCCTCAGTGCCCACCCTGCAGGCTGACACAGACCCTCCCACCTCCCACCCCGGAAGCAGGCACAGACCCCCACCTCCCACCCCACCCGTGGGGTCGGGCACGGCTCCCTGCCCAGCTCCGGGGCGGGGACCAGGCAGCGACACCTCCCGGGCCGATCCGATCCGATCCGTACCGCACTCACGGGTTGGAACTGCTCGTCCATGTCGGTGCGGGGCCGGCCGCCGGCCTGCGGGGAGAGGGGGGTTGAGCGGGGCTGCAGGAAGGCACCGCCGCTCCGGAAAGTCCCTAGAAACCCCGCCGAGCCGGGAAATGACGGGACCGCGCGTCACCGGCCCGCCCCGCCCCGCCACGGCCGGGGCACGGCCCAAGCCGGCCCGGGACAAAGGACACGGCACAGGGGCACGGGACGCGGGACACGGGGCTCGGCCCGGCACGGCTCGGAGCGGGGCTCTGCTCGGCCCGGCTGCTCCTGCGCCCGTCGGCGGCCGCCCAGGGTCATGGGGCGGGCTGTCCCCTCCTCGCCTGGGAATTTTGGACTCGGAGCCCTGGGCGAGCTGGAAATCCCGGAGCACTCCCGCCCGCCGCCCCCGGCCGTTCTCGCCCGGGCGCTGCCTGGCAGCTCCGGGGCGCCAGATGTGCCGAATTTTCCCTCCAGGAGCAGGGAGGAATTTGCCCCGCACCGTTCCCGGCCGCCTGTCCCCGCTGCGCTGCCATCAGCCCTTCCCCAGCAAGACCTGCAGTGCAGCCCGGCTGAAACCACCCGCCCGCGCCATAAAGCCCCGCAACAGCCCTTGGGTTGGATCCAAGTATGCTCTTCAGCCAGATCCCTACCCATCATCTCACCCCGCACAGGGATGTGTCTCCCGCACAGGGATGTCGCCTCCAAGACCCTGTGGACTCAAACAGGAGTCGCCCCGAAGTGCTGTCCCCAAGCCCACTGGCTCCCTCCCTGGCCAGGGGACTCCCTCCAGGACTCTGCAGACCGAAGCAGAGTCTGCAGCCCCTCGCCAGGCACCCAAAGGGGTTCTTTCCCTCTCCCCCATTTCAACTTACGCAGCAGCCCCGGCATCCTTCCCGCGGAGGTGGCCTGAGAGAGGCATTCGCTACCCGTGTTCCCATTGCCTCCTCCCCAGTGGCTTCAAAGTGGCAGCGGCAGCCCCAGAGCTCCCTGTGGGAGCATCTCCCAGCGCCCCAGCACTCAGCACTGGATGCTTCCCGCCGACCCCAGCAGGGCAGGGGCACTTCCCTGCCGCCCACAACGCTCGCACCCTCCTACTCACCGGGGAGGAAGAGGCTGGTCTCAGCAAGCCGTCCAGCCCCAGCATCGCCACAGGGACTGCCAGTACCACAGACACGAGTTCCGCTCGGGTCAAGGTCTGCCTGACCGCAGAAAACCACAGGCGACTTCTAGCAAAGGGGCAGGATCAGGGGAGAACCTACGGGCACGCTCCACATTTCTTCTCACTAACCAATGAAAAGAAAAAAAAAAAAAAACATATCTGACTCCACGGTGCCCTCATACCATGAATTTCTGAATCAGTGGTTGTTGCAGGTCCCACTCAGGGGATTTTGAGTGTGTGGGAGAAGAGGGGAAGGAAGGGGATTGTTCAATCCGTGTGTGACTCATATTCTTCAGAAGCTGAACAGAGCCTCTTCAAGGAGATTTTTCAGAAACTCAAGTCTTCCAAAGGGGCTGTCCTATGACCCCAAGCCTGAGGATTTTCCCCGGTTAGCCCGCCACCTGGTCCCAGACATACATCCCAGGCAGCCGTGCAGCCTGTGATGTGGGGTCTGCGGGACCTGCAAGTGCAGGGGAGGGTGCAAGGAAGGTGAAGGTAGAGATCCAACACTGCAAAATGAGGTGGGGACTTTCCTCCTGCCATTCTGCAGGGGCTTCCGAAGGCCTAGGAACATGGACACAACCCCCCGCTGGCCTGTGGGAAGCAGCACGCGGTGCCTGCTGTCAGCATCCCATCAGTCACCTCACCTGGACAGCTAAAGCCTGCCACCAGCAGCCAGCCTCCCTATCTGCTGGCACAGATTTTCCAGAGAAGTGAACAAAGGGACAAACATCCTTCTTCAGTGTACTGGGAACAGCCACCTTGAACCCTACCCACTGAGCCTGGTGGGGGAGCCCAGGCCTGAAGCTGCTGGGTAAGAACAGACTGTGCCCCTTGAATAGCACAGCTCCACTTCTCCAGTGGCATCAGCTCCATCTCCTCTTGAGGGGTTTTCACAGCCCACTCACTGCTGCCTGGGACACCTCCACTTGTTGCAGCGAACAGCATGACTATGGAATGTTATGGAGTTGTGCCTGCATCTCCCCATCCCACACAGCTCTGGCTCTCTCTGGAGGTTGCTGGTCATAGCCCTGCACCCTTGTGCAGTGTGTGCTGGAGGAAGCCCACCTTGCTTGCGGAGCAGAGATGGTGTCACCACCTGCTTCCTTGTTCCTAGAAAAGCAACCTCAGGCAACCTCAGACCTGCTCTCAAGGTAAACTCCTGCCTCCTGTGCCAAGCAGCATGCCCCTCTGACCCCCAGGACTTCCTCTCGCCAGGGTTTCCCCTAGGAGTGTAGCAGACACAGCTTTTATCCTACAAGGGAATGTCCCAGAAGGGAACCCATCTCTCCTTCCTCCATCAGTAGCACTCCCTGCTCGGTGTTACCCAACACGTCTGACCAGGATCATGGGCTTGAACTGCAGACCCTTTTTGCTTGGCTAATTCCTCCCCATCTTCACACATTCCTAGGGTTCAGCAAGGATTCTCTGGGCATTGTTGGGAATGGGGGGAAAGAACAGCAACCCAGCTGCAAGGCACTGCCCGGAGCAGCACCAGCTCCCTGCCCCGGAATGCAGCACTGTCAAAGCACCCTTGCCAGATGGCACAGCCTCCCTGTGCCAGCCAGACTGCTTCAATTAAGGGGCAGCCTTTGGCAAGCAGTGCAAGGTAAAGCCATTCTTCCATGCCTGCAGCTCCTTGAACGTGACCTAGTAAAGCAGGTGCTATTTTCTTTCCTCCCATGACAGTCGGCTGACTTGCAGAGTTGATGCCCTGCAGGCAGGAAGGAAACATACATCAGCCTATCTGAAGCAGGAGTGTTTAGTAGCCATGGGAAAGGGTGCTCCAGAAACTAAGGAGGCAGCATGAGTGCAGCCCTGCTCTGAATGTGCTAGTGTACGGCTGACATGCTGCAGCCACTCAGCTGGCTGCTCCTCTAACATACTCTTCCCTTCACATTTTGATTTCCCTGGGCTCTGCTAACACCTGCAAACAACGGCCCTAAATACTTGGCCTTGCTTTCTACACTAATCCCGTCCTTTGCTCCATCCCTGGAGTCCCATCAGCTACTGGCAAGAGGCTGATGAGTCTCTCTCATATCGCGTTCACAGTGACTTTGCTCTGAGACCCTTCCTGGAAACCAAGTTCTTGACCAGCAAGTATGGCAGAGAGAAATCCCCTCTCCCTGAAAGCTGTCCAAGCCTTCCCCACCTGAAAGCCTGCCTTTGAGCACTGAAGCCATTTGTATATCTCTGCATAAAATGCCTTTACTCCCCTTGTGGCTACCAAGGTGGTTTTGGCAAACCCCAGCCACCCACTTATCTTCTGGTTTTTTCCTCTACGGGCCTGTTAATCAGCTCCTTTTCTGTTGTGTTATGAGCTATTAATCCAGCTGTATGCCCTCAGAGAACCCCTCCCAGCGTCAGCCCGGCGCTTGGTGTCTCTCACTCTCTCCAGTTTGCACTCTGCCCTCAGTGCCACTACCCTTTTGGTGCTCACGGCTCCATTTGGGCTAGAGCTTGCCGAGCCTGAGGGCACGGATCTGTTCCCCTAGGAGTGGGCAGCAAGCCAGCCCTGCTCCAGCGCAGACAGGGCTCAGCATGCAGGAAGGAGGGAGAGCTGCAGGATGGGGCAGAACCCACTGGCAACATAGAAAATAAGGAACTTCCCCACGGGCAGGGAAAAGTGTATAAGAGCCAGCGCTGGGACCTGCTGTCTCCTCTCCCCTCCAAGAGAGCAACTGTTTCTCCAAGCTGCATCTTCCCAACATCCCCTACCCCAGCCGGCCCCGTGGCCGGCCCAGAGGGAACCAGGGACCGGCATGGCTGCAGGAGCGAGAGGGAGCCCAGGAAGCTGCCGCTGGGACGGGCAGCCCAGGCACAGGAGCTTTAAACCTCTGGACGGCTCAGCTCCCTTTCCCTGGGAGCCGTTCTCGTTCTCCCGCCGGCGCGGGTAGCCCTGCCCGCCCTGCCCGGGCGCATCCCCCCAGCAGCCCCGAGGACCCCCGCCCCGGCCCTGCGCTTACCTTCACCCCAGCCTCAGGCCGGCCGCCGCGCCCCGGCCGCGGTGCCGGGAAAGTCCCGACCCGACTCCGCCTCTCGGGGCTTCCCGGGCCCGGCTCCGCCCGGCGGACAGAGCGGGAGGGCGGGCCGGGGGACCCCCGAAGGGACGGGCAACTCCAGGCTGCTGCATCCCGGCGACCCCGCCTATCCCCCACCTGCCTGGCACTCGGGACAGGGAACCGAGCCCCGGGCTCCTGGCTGTCCCTCGAGGGGAGGACAGGACCCTTCACCCCGTTCCCAAAAGCAGCTGCTACCCCAGCGGGGAAGGACCACGTGCCTCACCCACGGCTGATTTTCATTTTTATTATTGTAAATTCACTGTTGTCTTTATATATACTTTTTAAAAAATATATTAGATACAAAAGTCAGAAATGCTCTTTGAACTACATATACTGGTGGATTTACAGGCCGGTTTGGAAAAGGTGGNATCTATACATACACACATGCACACGCACAAGCACTCAGGCCCCTTGACACCCCAACCCCTTGCCCAAGGATGCTGCAGCTAAGCAGGATGGGCTCTTGCCAGGCAGCAACTGGCCAAGGCACCCCAGGACGGATTTGGGATTTGGGAGTCCCAGAAGAAAGGGGCACACGCTTCCTCTGTTCCTACAGAAGTGTTTCCCCTTTCCATGGCTGCTCTCCCTGGGATAGTTTCAGCTGGCAGCGACACAGAGGGGAAGTCCACTGCTCTGCAGGCACGGTGCCTGCAGGACATCCCCCATATGATGGTAAATTCAGAGACTCATTTCCCAGACTGGCTGGGAGCACGGGAATGCTGTGACCCGGGAGGTGAAACCTGCCTCAGCAATTCTCAAAGCTGGAAAAACGTGGAAAAAGTCATTGACTGAAGGCATGGAAGGCCCTGAGGAGGGAGAGCCCTGGTGCGGGGGGGTCAGCACAGTCCAGCTGGGACTGCTGGTGTCATCCTGCAGCAGAGTGAGACACCACCCCCACCTGGGAAGGCAGGCAGGGAGAGAACCCCTGCTGCCATCCTCACTGGGGCTGCAGACAGACTGGCAGTGCAGTCACTTCCCAAGGAAGGGAAAAGGCACTCGGGGACTTTGGCTCCTCTGATGGTCACAGTAGCCAGCTGGAAGGCTTGCTCAGCTAAACCTTACCCCTGTGGAGGAGGGAAGAACAGACATCTTCCCTTCCAGCACACCAGGCTCATGTGGTGAGGACAGGGTGAGCCCCCTGTTCCCCCATGTCCCTTACAGAGGAAATCTCTGTATGATTGCCTTCAGCAGCCCCTGACTCAGACCAGGCTACCCCTGGGGCAGATCCTGGCTCTGTTGATAGCACCAGGCTGGCATCCCCACGCCCCAGCAGTGTCGCCAATCCCTGTGTGCAGGGAGGGGACAGCTCTTGCAGGGGCAGCAGCTGCCAGAGGAGCGCTGGACACAGCTCCCACTGCGAGTGGAGGGCACCGCAGGCCCACGTGTGCACACACACACACTAACACACAAAAACAAACACACACACACACTAACACACAAAACCAAACACACCCACACACCCACACACACACCCACACAAGGCAGCTGGGGATTCAGAGACATTCAAGGTGGGGAGTCACCGTCAGAGCCCAATTTGGGGTCTCCACTGTGGGCTGCCTCCTGTGGGGGTCAGGCCATAGCCAGGCCCTCCACGTGGCTGTGGATGTGTGCCGTGCTGGACAGGCTGCTCTCGCCTTTGTAACTTTTGGGGGCCCGGCTGGCTTTCAGCAGGACCAGGAAGGTGTCTGTGGAGATGGCCCCAAACTCAAAGGTGAATGTGCCGTAAAAAACCAGGACATCAATGATGAACATCCACTCACACAAGGCAGCTACATGCTGCAGCACAAAGCTCTCCTGGATGAAGAACACACCACCTGAGGGTATCCCAGTCAAGGAAAGCACAGCTGAACCCCAACCACCCCATGAAGAACCATGTCCCACTCTTACCTCATGCTGGGGTGGATGTGAGTACCCATCCTCTGGAGGAAGCACAGCACCACTCCTAACCCTAAGAAACTCCCACATGCTTGCCCCAGCACCAGGAAGACCCTGGCACGGGTGAAGCGGTGGCACACATGCCCAAACCAGCCTTAGTAAATCATGGTACTGATGCCAGGCTGGGATTATCTGAAGAGGTCAGGGCAGGAGGAACTCAGGCTGCAGGTCTCAGTGCAAGCCAGGTGCCCAGATGCCTCAACTTCCCCACACTCCTTGCCTCTTCCTCAAGCCAGGCTGATGGCTTCCCATCCTGCCACAGAATGCAGTCAAAGATGATAAAACTCAGCCTTAGTAACAGGGTCTGGACTGTGGCATCCCAGCCCTGCAGCACCTCTTGTCCTTCTGTGCTGCAGGTTGGCCCACCCCAGCAAGTGGGCCTGCTCCCACTTCTCCAGGTCCTACCACTGCCAGAGCTCCTTTATCCTTCTCTCACCCCTGCCAAAGATCTCCAGGGAAACCTATTGCAAGAGCTGCTGTGGGTGAGGGGAGGAGGCATGTACATCCCCCAGCCCTCCAGGTGAAGCCTCCAGCAGTACCATGCCTTCTGCAAGGGAGACCAAGATCTGGGAGAGCTGCAGAGGCAGGGACCTGACCTGTACAGTGCAGAGCCCTCTGCTCACTCCCCCCATCCCATGAGGAAAGATCCCAGCCCTTTCCCCACTGTCCACACCACAGCTCGCTGTTTGCCCACTGCCAGTCCCCAGAGCTTACAGAGCAGGATGGCCACAGCAGATGGGCACCAGTCCTGTCTTCCTTGTCCTTACATGCCCTTCCTGTCCCTCCTAGCTGGCACGGCCCTGCAGCACTCCTGCCCCTCCCAGCTCCCCGCCTGCTTCCCAGCCTGCCTGTGTGCTGTGGTAACAGAGCAGGACCCCCTGATACATGCCAGGCCTGCCAGCACCCCAAGGCTCCTCTTGAGCTCCTTGCCCCAGCCTCTGTGGGGGCCATAGACACTGCATGCTTTTTTCCCCTTCCTGCCCAATAACCACCACCTGGTTTCCCAATTTAGCCCTAACCTCAGTGCCAAATAAGCTCCTCACCCCCCAGCCACACACTTGGAACCATTCTTTGAGCTCCAGCCCACCTGATGCCAAGCCCTCCCTCCCTGGTAAATTGTTTGCAGACCCCAGTATCTGCTCACCAAGCCCTTCCTTGTCCCATGGGCAGGTTGGCTGGTGGGTGCCTGAAGTCCTGGCTGGCAGAGGTCCTGCCATGCACCAACCTGGCACCTGCACAGCATGCTTTTGTACTCAGCTTTGGTCAGAGAGGTAACCAGGATGGACTTGGCATTGCCAAGGGCTCAAAATACCTCTGTCCCATTAAAAAACCCCAACAATTAACCAGACCTGGGTGGCGTGTGACTGCAGCGGCGGCTGGGCTGCAGCAGCCAGGGCAGGGCTGGTTTGGGGCATCCCAAAACCACCCCAAGAGATGGCAAACAGCATCCCTTCCCCTCCTCAGCCCCTGCCCAGCCCTGATACTGCTGCTTCTCCAGCCTACACCAGCAGTGAGCTGCCCACCCTCAGTGCCCTGCCCAGCCCCTCTCCTGGCACCACGCCTCACTGGTGGACCAAAGGATAGAGTATATGGGGTGCATACCCCACTGGAAGGACCACCTTTCAGCAGCCCATTCCCAGTCTTTTCCCCATACCCATCAGGATACTGAAGACAAGGGCGAAGAAGGCCACAGTGGTGAGGATGCTACGTAAGTGGCCGGTCCAGTACTGCCCTCGGGTTTTGGCCATGCGGTAGGTGAGGATGGACTGCAGGAGCAGGAACAGCATGCTGGTGGGAAAGGCCACCCCTGCCCCAATGTAGTGCAGCACCTTGGCGTGATCCACCTGTGGGGAAGAGACCGTCAGTGCTGGCACCCAGGGACACTGCCTGTCACAGCACGACTGCTCCAGGAGTTGGACTCCTGCCCAGGAAGGGGTGCAGACAGTGCCAGAAGCAGGTCCAGGCAGCTCACCCTGTGCCTGACTCCTGGCTGAAGAGCAGACTTGGATCCAGCATTTACTGCTGGGATCTCAAAGAGCTCTGTTTCTTTTATCCGTGGGCCAGCAGCCCTGCTGTGCCCAGGGGCAGGGGCTGCCTGCAACCCCTCCCGAGGGTCACAGCTTGTGCTGGGGCACAAGGGGGATCGAGGCCCACAAAGCTTCTCCCGGGGCTGTCGGGGGCAGCAGCCTCGGCCAAGCAGGAGGGCCTGGCTGCCGCAGCAGCTGCTGGGAGGCCGGTGCCTGGCAGCAAAGGCAGGGGCTGAGCACGGCCGTGTGCTGCCAAGCCTGGGAGCCCCGGCCTGCTGCGGTCCCCGTGAGCACAGGCTCTGCCCCCGACAGTTTCCTGGCGTCACCCCCTAGGCAGGATCATCAGCAGCCCAAACAGCATGTCCCTGCCCCTGCATGGAGAGGACAGACCGTGCAGAGGGGCTCAGGTAAAGGTTAAACCAGACGCAGCAGCGTTATCTGGACCTGAACTATGAATACACAAAGAGGCCTCCCAGCACCCTGGGAAGCACAGCACTGACTCAGGAGAGGGGAAGGACTGCACGGATGGGACGCTGGACCAAAACAACCACCCCAAACCCTACCGTGCTGAGCACAGCCACGGCCCCACTCCAGCCAGGGCCCTCTCCTGCCCCCCACCCCAGGGACTCCTGAGGAGATGCCTTACCTGAAAGTTACCAACCATGGTGAGGCCAGCAGCGCAGACCCAGCCAGTGGCCAGCCCCAGGGTGTTGAGGAGGGATGGCCCCAGGCGCTCCAGGAGGTGGGCGTAGCGCAGCAGTCCCACCAGGATGACTGCGGGAGGGAAACAGCCCTGTCACATGCCACTGCCTGCACCCCCGTCAGCCCACTCCTGCCCTGTGCCGGGGTGGGTGCTGCAGGCAGCCCCTCCCAGCCCTGCTTCCCCAGCAGCAGGCACTTACCCATGAAGGAGCCCAGGCTGCAGATGAGGCTGAAGAAGCAGCTCTCGGGGGGCAGGGTGCCACACTTGCTGTGGGGACAAACAAGACCCACAGAGTCCTCAGACAGGGGGCACTGGGGTGTGTGCTTGTCTCCCACCCCAGGACACCCTCCTGGGTTGCCCTGGAGGGGTCTCAGAGCAGCTCTGCTCGTGCTCCCACCCTGAGGCTGCTCACCTGACGAGGGGGATGTGATCCAGCGTGCAGCAGGAGCTGGGGCCATCCATGTCGCATGACTGGTTGTAACTCCTGCCAGCAGCAAAGGGACAGGTTAGAAGGGCCGAGATGCTGACCAGGATCCTCCTGTCTCCTGCCTACAGGTCCTGAAAGGGCAGCCGAGTTGCTCCACAGTGAGTGCAGCCCAAGCCCAGGGGTGTGCCCACACCCTGGGGTCAAGCCCTTCCAGGCAGTGACCAACAGGTAGCATCACGTCTGCGTTTCCAGTGCCTGTTCCCTGCCTGCCGGCTCTGCTGCTCACCTGGAGCCCCAGCCTGTGAGGGAGAGGCCATGGCAGGGCAGAGGCTGCACGGGCCGGGGTGTGGGCTCAGGGGGTTCTGGCAGCCCCACACCCAGACAGGAGTAGGAGCACCCAGCTGCCAGCCCCCTCACACATCCCCGGGACAGAAGCACCAGCGAAACCGGGCACACAGCCAGCTCCAGGTTTGCAGTGGACAGGCTGGAACGGTGAGCTGTCTGGGAAATGGTCCCCAGAGACACAGGCACCCCCGGGGCGGTGCCACCGCACCTGGCAGGGAGGGAGGGAGCTGAGAAGCACTGCCTGAGGAGCGACATGACCAGAGCCAGCCCCCAGGCTGTGCTGGGGCCCGGCACACCAGCAGTGCCCCCGGGGCACTCCCAGCACTGCCGGGCTGGGCAGGGCTCTGCTGCCTGCGCCCACCGCAGCGCCCTGGGAGCGCCTCCTGCACCCACAGACTCCATGAGTCCAGGCACCCCGAGCTCTTATCTCTTACCCCCCGAGCCCCACACATCTCCCTATACCACAGCTGCTGCCTGCAACCCTAGCTAAAATTCCCACCGCGGGGGTTCATGCGCCCGCACCCTCACAGCTCTCCCAGGAGCTGGCACACACTGAAAGGGGGTTTTTGGGTGCCTCTTTGCTGCAGCATCACCCAGGCATCCAGCACCTCGGCCTGGCATGGCCTTAATGGGATCCTGTGTTCACACTACAGGCAAAGTTCTCTGCCCCAAAGGGCCCCTTCAGACACCCCGAGTCCCGAGTGGGGTGGGGGCTGAGGGGGGACAGCACTGCCCTGGCCCTGGCTGACCATCCACCGCCTCTGGCTATGCAGCAAACACATGGTTAAAAAGCCTTTTTGGAAAGGGCTGGGCCGGGCCCTGATGTTTTTTCAGTCTCCTCAGTTTACTGGTGGCTTTGTTTTCCAACCACTAAACCCAGTCGAAGCGTGGAGCCCCACGGCCTCCTCAAAGGCTGCTCTTGGGGCCGTGTTTGGTTTGGGAGGGGTTTTTTTATTATTATTTTGTTTAAAGCAAGCAGCCCGAGGCTGGGAAGCATTATTCGTCATTAAGGGCTGGCTGTGCAGCAGAGACAACCCAACACACACATTCTTCCCAGGGCAGAATCAGCCATCAGGCAGGAAATGGCAAAAGGTTTTTTTCTTTCACTTCTTCAAACACTCCAGCAAGAATTAAACTAACATGGATCTTTCTGGGCAGATTTTTAAGGCGACGCTACAAGCCAAAAACCCTGCAGAAGTTGCCAAGAGACCAAACAGTGTTTCTTTTCCCAGCCCTTGTCTCTTCCACGCCTCATCCCCCATCTGGGGGTGTTGCAGGCAGCTCTGCCCGTGGGGTGTCCGGGTGCTGCAGGACCATCCCATCCCCCTGGCACTGCCAGATTTAGCCTCAAGCAAGCAAGTCACAACCTTTACCATGGAGACACACAGCCCTCTGTAATTCCCTGACCACTTATTTTCATACTTTCTCCATGCTGTGTTTTTTCAATGGCCTCCTTCTCCCCGCCTGGCTTGCAGCAAGGCTGGACTGTTCACCAGAGCAGCCGTTACCACAGCGAGCCTGGCCAGGGGCGGGAGGGCAGCCCAGCCCCGACAGCAGCTAGTCCCCAAGCTGTTCTGCTCCCGAAAGCCACTCGTGGCCAGGCAGGAGGCATGTGCCCTGTGGCATTTGCACCCCATCAACACCACGACTGCTGGGGAAGAAGGTGGCTCTGTGCCCCTTTAGTGCTCTCACCTCTCCCACCACCCCCAGTCCCCTCCCACGGCCAGCCTGATACCCAACCCCCCTTCAGCACAGAGATGGTGCAAGGAGTGCCTCAGCTACCCAGCGGTCTGGCACAGCATGGCATACTTCAAGTGGGACAGGTCTGGAGGGACCTGGCGTTATGAGGTCTTTAACCAAGCTAGAATGTGCCCAAAAGCCCCTGCCTCTGCCCCCAGGCCTTACCAGTTGTGGACAGGACAGATGTGGTTGTTGGAGAGTGCCATGGCATATCTGAAGGAGAGACAACCAAGAGGGTTACTGCAGCCACCCGCCTCCCTGCATCCCCATTCCCTGCCAGCACCCAGAGCAGCCCCACGGACCAGCTGCCAGAGCAGAGGACACAAGCCCTTACTGCCTGCCGGGAGCTAGCACGCATCCTCCGGCACCTCCCGGCTTTACAAAGCAGGAAAAAGAAAAACAAGTGCATGAGCCCAGCACACGCTCTGCGGAACTCCCACTGCTGGGACCTGGTTCCCCTGCCTTGTACCCCCACCCCTGCCGAGAGCCGCCTCCCGCCCCAGTTCAGTGCAGCTGCCTCTGTGGGGCCTCTTCTCCATCGCGCTGCTGTGCTCCACGGGCTCCGGGGGACTGCTCTTGTCACAGAGCCTCCCAGCCCACCACGGGGCTCTCCACCAGCCCACAGCTGTGCCGGGAGCCACCCAACGGCGCTGCCTCTGCCGTGTTTTCCCCGGCTCCCGGCTGGCCAGCGATGGAGCTAAAAGAAGCCTGGAAAAGTAACCAGAGCACTGGGAGGGCATTTTGGGCAGATAGCTCCATCAAGCATTTCACCGTGGAGTCACCCTTGTGTCTCACTCAGTGTAACAAGGGGTTCATGACATGCACCCTGCTCCACTTCAAGGGGTCTCAGCCCCATGGCCCCCACCCCAGCCATCAAGGAGCCCTCCTGCCCGACAGCAACAGCAGCAGTGGCACCGTGCTGCTCAAATCGCTGGTGGCTGTCACCAGCTCAGATTAAAAATAGGCCCCAACACCAGTATGAAAACCCCTCTCCTTCCTGAGCTAGCCATGTAACAAACAGCTGCGTTGCAAAAAGGATGATCCCAGGACAGAGGCAAAGAGCAGGACACTGGAGGAAACCACGGAACAGCACCCCCAGCCACCAAGGAGCAGACCCCTCACCGAGCCACCTCCCAGCACACATCTCCAAAAGGGCCACTGCCAGGGTAGTCAGGCTGTGAGGACCATAAGCAGCAACTCCTGTCTGTGCTGCTTTGGGCTGGAGAGGCATCTTCCCCCCAGGGTCACTCACGGGAGACAACCCATGCTTTGCAAGATGTCCGAGGAAAAAACTTCGAGCATAAGTTTCTAGCACCAGGGTCAACATTTGGCTTTGTTGTGTAGTAGGACAGGCAATACCTCAGGGGGAAGCTCTTGGAAGAACCTGCATGCATATAGGGTGCATTTGCTCCATCCCACATCCCAGGCAGTCCCACCACCTATACTGAAGCTCTCAGTGCCTTTGAGAAAAGTTCTTCATCCACTGCTCACCAGCATTAAGGCCGAAGAAAGGGACTGGTGGGGTGGACTAGAACTGTTCACCAAGTGACACAGCCTCTACTCCCAGCACAAGGCCCTTCCATCCATCCACCACATGGGATGGGTGCCCATGTGCTGGCTACAGACCTGGCACTGCAGTACCTGGGCTGGTGGCGTGGCTCCCAATACCGTTCCCGTGCCACCTGAGCGTCAGCCGCACTCACGCCGGGACAGGGGCACGCCATTCCACCGGGTGTCAGGGATATAAGGACAGGGAGGCACACGCCAGCGCCGCTGCAGGGGACGCGGGGACCACGCAGGCTGTGGGGATTCAGGGAGGTGTGGGGGCCAGGCAATGTCCAGAAGTGCCCCAACACGACCGGGGACAGCGGCTCCCCGCCACCTCCTGCCCGCTGCATCCCACCTCGCAGCATCCCACTCTGAGGCATCCTCCAACCCCCGGCCCTCAGTATCCCGCAGCATTCCGCCCGGGCCGCGGCCCCGCCGCCCGTGGGTGGGGAGCTGGCGGCGACCCCGCGGCACTCACACGATCCACATGCCGGTGATGGTGAAGGCAGGCAGCGTGACGGGCAGGATCCCCCAGGCCGGCATCCTGGGGCCGGGCATGCCCCGCCGGGCTACGGGCGAGCNCGGCGCCACGTGGCGCCCGCGCTGCCGGGCTGGGAGGGCAGCTGGGGAGCAGGAGGCACGGAGCAGGGAGCGCCGGGCTCCGCGGGGCGGGCAGCCCCACAGTGCGCTCGGCTGAGCCGCGGCGAGGAACAGGCTCTCGTAGAGCGAAGGGGAGGGCAGGCACAGCTCAGCAGCGAACCCCTCCCGGGAGCTGGGGACCGGAGCAACTTTTGCCAGGGCTGTCTCGGGCAGCCGCAGCCGGCTGCAGGGCTGGGGGCCTCACCCGCCTCAGCTCCAGGTGATGCTGTCTCTGCCCGAACACCAGCCCTGGGCCCCCATCCGCGAAAGTGTGGCTCCTGTAAGTGTGGCACTGTCAAAGAACAAGGCAGCAGGTACTGCAACAGGTACGGGCCAAGCAGAGAAGATCTTGTTCGGTTCACTCTTCTTCCATGGGGCTCAGCGTTCCCTGCTGAGGACAAGGCTCTGTTTGCATCCCAGCAGTGACTGACCTTGTGCTCTCATTAAATGGCTATGGCCACACTGCCAGTCACTACCTCCCTACACTCCTGACCCGGTTAGCCTGACCTCTGTGTTCCCAGACGGTTTCTACGACTAGGACTTTGCTGCCCAGAGAAATTCCATTTTTCTTACACAGAAAAAATGAGGAAAGGAAGCACAATTTCCCCGGCAGAGAAGCGGGGCTGTGGTAAGGCCACGGCTATCCCATTTCCCTATTGGGAACTCAGCAATAACCTGCCCTCCTGCCCCCCAGCTGCTTGTGGGGATGTGTTTGCAAGTCCCAACCCATACTCGGCAGCCAAAGGGTGCTCACACCCCTCGAGCACAGAGCATCTGGTGCTCATAAAGCCTGCGCTTTCCCACTGCCTTGTGCAGAGAGGAGCTGCCCGGGAACAGCACTGGCCCTGGCTGCCCACCACCTCACCCGGGCCAGGGTGCTGGTTACACAACCGCACGAGCAGTCCTGCACACTGGGACTTGTAGTTTTGGGGCATCTCATCGTCCTCTGCGTTGAAACGCGCTCCAAGCAGCCTCCTCACGGGCTCGGGCTCTCTCTTTGCTGTTCAGCCCATCAGTTCGGGACAAGAGCTGCACTCCAGAACTTCGTTCCCGAGCCGTTTGTGCTCTCAAAGCTGCCCCGTGCATTCCTGTCCGCCAGCGGGCAGCAGGCCGGGCCCTCCCTCTCCCGGCAGCCTCCACACCACATGGACAGTGGGAACAATGCCCGCTGCGCCGGGGCTGCCGCCCGCAGCAGCCTTGGCAGGCACGCCAGGGCCACGTGTGAGAAGCACAAGCCCCGCCGGGCTGCCTCCTGCGCAGCTGGGCCGAAAATGCCAGGCACAGTGGCTTCAGGACACAGTAGGCTCTGTAACAGGCATAAATCTTTCCAGAGGAGTTTGACATCAGGCATTTATAGGAGTGAGGGTAACTTCTAAAAAAGCTAGCTCACTGTTGTTACTCCATGGAAATCTTTCTTACAGACCAGGTCTTTTGAGTATGCTCAGATCCAATTTTTAAACTGGAAACTAAAAGCAGCGATGCTTCTGTTTCACAAGTTTCAGTGCCAAATGTATGTTTTACAGCCAGGGCTTATCATTCCATAGGACTTTTCACACTAGGAAGCTTCATACCCATGAGGAAAACAGCAGCTCCACAGCAAAGTATTCTACTGGCACATGCTAAATCCCAGTACATACTTCTACTGTTTTAGCAGTAGAAGTCCTTGATGTAAATATGAACAGATGAGGCAGGTAAATCCAAAATACAGTGATGTCTGTTCAGCCTCCTCTGGAAAATGGTGAGTCAGACCCTGAGTAAAAATGGGAAAGAACTCCAAGACTAGAGAAAGTATATGCTAAGACAAATCTGAGGAGTCCTGTTGTAAACACCACTCTTCACCAGCAGCCATTAGTAGTATGACTGGCTTTTCTGTAATTTAACTTACAAATGGAGTTCAAGAGGCTTACTGATAAACGTATCAGGTAACACATGCTACCTGTCAGTCGATTCTGAACTCCTTTCAGTTCAATACGTTCCCGGATATTTTTCTCTCTGTAACATTAAACCTCACTCTTGCAAAATCCAAACAACATTCAAAGAATTCTCCTTCTGGTTTTCCAGTCCATTTCTACTTACAGTCCAGTAAAAATTGTTTAAAGTGCAATTCTGTCTTTCCAGTCAACATTCCTTCCATTCTAGTCCCACTTCCTGCAGTTTCCTCGTGTGGCTTTTGCTTTGCACTGTAATTGTCTGAGTTAAGATGTAATGCTCTCAGTAGAAGCTGGGTCTGCAAACACAGGCTTAAAACACAGCATGTGCCCAAAACAGTTATCTGAAGACAGCTGGCAAAATGGAGCTTTGCTATTAGCTGACACCACTCCAAAAAGTCAGAGGACCACCTAGGGATCAGAGGGCACCTAGGGATCAGTCCTGACATCGAGGCACTTGACAATTGAGCAATGGTTTACAAAGAGTTAATAATCTAAAGTTTTCAACAAGCAGAAAAACAGAGCTGTAAGTAGAAGTGAAAGCTCAGAAAGACAAGACAGAGAGCAGGGCTGGATACAGGAGGGTCATGAGCAGCACGAGGACTCAAATACATGAATGAAAACATCTAAGGGCTGGAAAGACAATCTACAGGCAGTGGAGAGTGAGGAAGAAACAGCTGCAGCAGTGAAAATATTCCAGGAATGGTAGAAATGGGGTTAGGGAACCAGGATTTATTAACAGGACTCTCCTAGTATGCACATTACTCTTCCATGATGCAATATTTAGATATTTTCTTAAGCAGTTCAAACAAACTCCCAAGTTTTTAACCCCCTTACCGAGTGTGTAGGAGTCTCTTGGAACAGGGAACACACTGATGCCTCATGCAGCTCTGAGGACACTGTGGCACTGCGTGGATCTTGCCACGAAACAAAGTAGAAAATATCAGGAGGGAATTGTTCAAATCCATGGGAAGTACCGTGGAAGAGCCCAGCATCTCTTACGCCCTCTCCAACTCTGAGTCCTGTCCATGGAAACAAGGATTTCTTCCTCATCAGAGAATCACCAATGTCAGACGAGTTGTCACCAAGGTCTGTGTTCTGGCACTATGACCAGATGTGCACAGCAACTGCTCCTCAGCCCTCATCTGTGCCCTCAGTCCTGGTGGTGCATGAGCATACACCAATGTATCACCAGAAATTTTACAGCCCACGTGAAACTATTGCCTTCTGCCAGAGCAATCTTACTGTTACAGCTCTGCTTTGTCAGTGATGGGAACCATTCCCAATTAGTTCCCTGATGGCCAACCTCCACTGCAGCCCTGCCATGAACTGACAAGTCCCCCTGTGCTTCCTCCACACAGAGCACTCTGTTGAAGGATCTTGGTATGTGGAGCCAGGGTACAGCACCTTGACAAGCAAACTCCACTTTTCCCAAAGCTCTGAGCCAATGCTCCATGACAGAAAAGGAGTGCAACACCAGAACATTCATTTACAGGATGTATTTATTACACTGTAAAAAGTCCATTGGATTTGTAGCCATTTACTCTGTATGTACACTGGTTATATTCCCACACCAACTACAGGTTCCTCTCCGTACAGGATACACTGGATTGGAGTCCCACCCATGCCCCTCCCCATCACCAGGGGGATTTCCAAGATTGAAATTATTGAGAATTTAGCCAACTAGTGGAGGGAGGAGGAAGAGGATCAGCGATGCAGCACTTGCTAGGCAGCCAGCTCTGCTCTGGACATGAGCAGGGGGAAGAGCGGGGTGTCCTTGCAGCAAGGTGGAAGCACAAGAATCACTGCCAGGGCCTCAGCTATAGGGGCCTTCTGGGGGTAGAAGGATGTGGGATCCCAACAACTAGAAGATGTAGAAGGGTACAATCTCTTCAGAGCTTCCAAGAGAAACCACTGCAGACCCGCTGGGCATCTGTCAGCAGGTGCCACAGATCCCCACATCTGTAGCTGAAGAGGATGCTCTCCTAAGGAAGGGGCTGGTCACCAAGACACCAATGTGTAGGGAGTGGCAAGCAACACATCACCGCCCCACAAGTGCTGTGTGAGACATGGCCACGGTGCTCTGCTCTCAGCATTTCCTTCTCATCTGCTCATCTAGGCAGAGCCTTCTGGATTTGCTCCCTCCAACCAGAAAGCCTGATTGCATTCACAGGAGCAGGGATGAAAGCCACACTTGCCCCATCAGACTCACCTGCTGCTTAATCTGGATCTGGCTTGGGGATTGCTGTCATCTGTGTTGCAGGAAGGAAAGCATGTGCCAGCAGGCAAGAAGCCCTGTGTGGCAAACTGGCAGCTGCATTGTAGCAATCCACATTTCTAATATAATTCTCTACCTGCTGAACCCAGGCATGCCCAGAGCCCTAACAAAGCAATGCAACCAGAAGAGTGAACAGGAAAGGTAGGAAATGGCTGGGGAATTGTCCAGGGACTGGACTAAGTAATCTTGAGAGGCAGTCCTGTACTGCAAACCCTCTCTGGTGTAACATCGACAAGTTTTCCCTCTTTACCAGATAAATTGGTGGCAGCTTGGTCCCAGGCTGCTGGGCATGGACATTGCCTGGCCCCTGAGATTGCAAAGGCAGGAAGGAGACTGGTCAGTGGAACTGGGTACTCCTCCATGGAGACAGGGATTTTTGGGCAGATTTCTAGGTGATGCCCCAAGAAGGGAGCAGGATGGGATGTGCTCCAGAGGACTGCAGCAACAGCTCTTCTGCTCAGGTTAGCATCATCTTTTAAAACAAACATGCCCGCTACCAGAGAACATTTGGCCAGCATCCTCCACCCACAGAGCTTCCTCAGCAGACAGTTCTCCGACACCCTCTAACTAATTGACTTCAGAGGTTGTCATGGGGTCAGTGGGCCGTGGAGTAGCTAAGAGGGGAACAGGAGAGGTGGCTTCAATTAGGGCTGGGTTGAGAATGATTGGAAGAGTCATAGGTGGCACCCCAACCTGCAGGGGAGAGGCAAGAGGCTGTAGGATGAGTGGCGGCTGTGTTGTCGTAGGAGGTATGTCTGTAACAGGGCTTGCCTTTGTTGAAGCTGATGCTGGGAAAGAAGGAGAGGCAGAGGTGCTGATGGTGGGTGAGGCAGGTGCAGTGGCTCTCTCGGACTCTGGAAGAAGGAAGAGACACAACAGGTCCTTAGACAGGTCCTGACAAAGTCACCTATTAGCTCAAAACTAAGCAGGGCTGAAAATCAACTCAGAGGCCTTTTCAGACTTGTCCCTTCATACAAGTCCCTGAAGAGCAGGTGTCAATCACAGGCATTCTGCTCACCCCAATAACCTCAGCAACAACTTAGCCATTTGGAAGCACAACATTTCACAACACTAGAGGCCTGCTCACCAGAGATCATGCTAAAGCAAGGAAAAGCAGATCTATGTCCGCATGCCGGGAAGGTGATTCCAGAAAAAGAAAACAGGACTCACCACTAACACCCTGTTCACAAGCCTTCTCCAAAGGTGCCACATGGGTGGATGGTCTCACATCCCCCACAGGAGAAGGTGGCAGGGCAGACACTATTGTTTTCTGATGCTGCTGCTCCATTGGTATGTTGGGGACAGGATCTGGGAAGACAAAATATGCAGTGAGACCACACACCAGTTTGCTCGCTCCTTTTGCCCTCCTTCAATTTGCCTTTCTTCTGCCAAGTTTCCACAGCCTCTTCCAGCTTCCATTTCAACAGTATCAAGGCACTATGGCAGCTGGGTACTGGACAAGGTGCAAGCACTGGTCCAAAACCTGTGTTCTTAAAGTTTGCCAGGCTCTCATACCTTGGATGACTGTCTGTTTGAAGAGCTCATCCCGCAGCCGAGGTAAGAAACAGTCAATACGCTCCCAGGTGATCTCCCAGAGATCTGAGTATCCTGTCCGTGAGTCAGCACTGTGGAATATCCCAGCTGTATCCATTACGAGCAGCATATTCTTCAGAGACTCTGGAATGGCCTCCAGCTATTTTCACAGACAGGGCACAGAATGGATAGATAGTAATGAACAAAAGCTCAAAACATCCAATGGGCTGCCTTGGAAACAGGCCAAGGCAAGGAACCATGGAATAAAATGGTTTGGAAAGGAAGAAAAGGTTAAAAAACCCCCAAACCCCACACCAAATCAAAACACCTTTCAAGTTTAGAAGATTAAAACACAATGAATGATTGTCCAAAGCACTGCATCCAGCACCTTACCAGTAAGTCGCTGGAGCCAGCATGCATGTATTTGTCCATAAAGTCCAGGATTGTGAGCCAGAGGGCAGCAAAGGTGGTCAGTGAGAGCAGTGGGGAGAGATGCTGTAGGAACACCTAGGAAAAAACGCAACTACTGTCAACAAGTAGTATAGGGGCTGCTGCTCACTGACAAGCCAGTCTCAGAAACATGGATTCCCCTTGAGGCAGGCTGGGAGCATGCACAGGACTGCCTGAGGATGCCACAGGCCTCCCCTCTTCTGAGCTTCATATTTGAAAGAGTGGATCTTGTCTCCTTTGTGGAAGGCCTCTGCAGTCTGCATCACCATGTCTTCCAGCCCTTCCAGACCTCTGCCTCAGGTCAGGACTATCAGCTTGTGACATGCATGGTTTTACCCCAAGAACAGACTGTCTTCAACTAATGTTGAATAAAATACTTCTCTATCATAAAGCCACAAACTCCTTCCTGACAACATTTCCAAGGATTAGAAACATGGAGACAGTTCTGGAAAGAAAAGAAGGCATGTTCCAGCAGCAGAAGCTGGTGGAGAAGCCCAGCACTGAAGATAGTCAAACTAGCACCCTGACACCTGTCCAGATCAGAGATGCTGAGAAGCAAACACAGCAAACAGTTTGATTTTCTTGAGGAACATGGTTTCCTCATAGCTTTCAGGCAGCAGAAGTGTGCTCACCTTGGAGAGTAGTGTTGAGGCTCTCATCCTAGTTTCTTCCATCCCACCAACATCAGCTGGGCTGATGTTCTCGAGTAGCTTGGTTAGCAGAGGGAACAGCACCTGTTGGATCAGACACATGGATATTTTAGAGCTGAAAAATGACTGATGAGATGTGCAGACAGCCTTGCAGAGTGGCACTGGCTTTTGGGACTGGTGGCTTCTGGGCAGAGGACATGAAGGAAGCAACAGGACTTGCACTTAAGTGGATTCACTGTAATAGTCCAAAAGGCCCTGTCAGAAGCTTAAGTGTCTTAGGTTACAATGTAAGATGTAACCAAAAGTATGTATTCTATCCCTATCTGTTAAAACCAGGTGGGGCAGGGCTCTTTGTCTTTTCCATGACACACCCCTGATAACTCCCTCTGGAGGGATATCTTCTCTTAATGGGCCATCCAGCCTCACTGTGTGACTCATAGAATTACAGCATCCCATTGTGAGATGCTCCACCCAGGGGGAGGAACCAAGCATTCCTACCTGGATATAATCTGAGGTTTGGAACACTACAGTCAGTCCTTACCTACTGGATTCCCAGAGGACAAGAGCTACATATCCACCACTGGGGACCTTCAGAAGAACACCTACAGGATCACTGCTTCAACAGAACCACATCTATCACTTCAAAGAGGACTGCAGCCACCATTTAATCAGACTGCTGCCACCACCCTGACAGCCAGGGTGTTAGGGCACATCCTCACTCTGTCAGGTTAAGCCAGTGTTTCTGTATTATTGCCTTGTTATATGTACTAGTAAAGAACTGTTATTCCTATTTCTCGTATCTTTGCCTGAAAGCCCCTTAATTTCAAAATTATAATAATTCAGAGGGAAGGAGGTTACATTTTCCATTCCAAGAGAGGCTCCTGCCTTCCTTAGCAGACACCTGTCTTTCAAACTGAGACACTAAGCACAGAGGAACTTTTCACAGGACCAGAATAGGGAACCTCTTGTCTGTTGCAGTGAACAAGCTGCTCAGGAATAGAGTGCTGAAGCAGGACAACACACCTGCACACAATGCACATGTTGCCCTGATCACATGCCCATCCCAGCCAGGCAGTTACCTTGTTGAAGCAGGACTCCCATTCCAGGGCATCCAGGGCCTGCAGGTCATGTACCAGGAGGGCTCGCTGCAAGTAAGTGAGTGCTTGCATCCGAATCTGCCGTCGGGCATCACAGCACAGCCAGGCAATACCTGCAAGACAGGGTTTTAGGACAAAGCCCACAGGGAGAAATGTCACATCCCTACTTCCCCAGTCTAGAGTCTGATGAAGATCAAAAACTCTCTGTAACAAAAAGAATTATACTTGCTCCAGGCCACATACTGGCAGTCTACTACCAGATCCAGAAACATATTGGCAGCTAACCCATCCTAAAGATGTTTTTCCAAATCTGATCCAAGTTCTTTTTTGATTACAACAGACCCTAAAAACAACCTATGCCTGCTTTCTGCAGCTAGTTCTTGGCTCCTCAACTTTCCTGCCATTACTTCGGAAATGGCCCTGCTCACTGTCATTGCCAGGGGATGGCTTTACCCTGTAGCAAAGGACACCAGCAGTTGGACCACAGTGTTCGGGAATCCGCTGTGATTTTCCTGGCCGCTGTCTCCAGGTGTCGCTGCTCCTCTGCCCAGGAGCTGTAGATGCCGGCTGCTCGTGTGTGCAAGGTGTGCATGAGGTCCAGGAACTGCAAGTACACGGCACAGTAAGAAACACAGGACTTCAAATTTTGAAGCAACTCTGACCTCTGCTGTTCTCCGAACAAGGTTAAAAGGCTCAGGCTACTCGAGCCTGCTTTCTATATGTACACAACCACACACAGTTACAGAGATGATGCCAGGCCCTGCTGTCTGTGCCCTCTTTAAAGTGCCAGTTATCTTCAACAAGATTTATGTCAGTTCAGTAGCCCTGTCAATCCTGTCTTTGAGGAACACCATTCCAGTCCTATCTAAAGGAAGCATGGGCTCTTTCCTGGCACAGAGCATTGACTCTCCCAGGCAAAGGGATAAACCCAGTGATTCAGCTGTGCTGTCCAGAACAACTCTGCAATGTTTTTTTCTTAATAAAAAAGACAATTGAAGCACGTGCAAAGTTCCCTTGCCTGTATGGGCACATGACAGCACTCTAGTCAGTTTACTACTGAACTGAGACCCAACATCCTGGCAGTCAGCAGGCCTGTGCCTTCACACCTTTGAAGTATCAGCTGGAGAGAAATTACTCCCTTATCCCAGTCCTCTGTACTTGAAATTCCAGTGCCTCAGCCAACAGGGTTTTCCCTTTTTCTCAAGCTCAGATGCCCTGTCAGACTCCCTGCTAATCCTACAAGAACCTCATGCCTCCAAATGACCTCAATCCATCTTACCTACTATAGTGTGCCTCATAGCTTTAGACCTCCCCCTTGCTTTTCAGAGGACCTCTCTCCATTGTTATTCTGCTTTTGCCAGTACAAATTGAAGCCTTCCTCCTTCACTGCAGAACCACATACTGCCACCACATACACCCTCTGCCATCCAGTGCCCACTCATCCAGGATGCAGCCCTCCCTCCCCTGCCCCATAAAGAATTCCAGTGATTACCTAGCAAGGCCCTAAGAATGGGAAAGGAGAGGAGGAAATCCTTGCTATACTTACGTCCTGACTAACCTGTAAAGACACAGTGTGGTAGCTGGCAGGGATGCTCTCGTCCTCATCCTCATCACTCTGTGTGTGTGCCTGGTGCTGGCTCAAGACCCGGGATCGCCGTGTGGAGCTGTCTTTTGGTTTTTTTTTTAATCGACTGGATTTACTGTCATACCTGTGGCTCTTCCCCCTCTTCTCCTGGGATTTATAGCCTAGAAAGTAAAATGCAACAACATTCCATATACAATAGTCCACTACAAAATTTTCTGCTTGTCAACACACAGAGCAGCCACTTTTTGATATCCCCAGCAGAGGGCCCTGTCCTCTGAAATGACCACTACCTGCTTGTAGGGGACGCAGTGCCCCTCAGGAACAACTTTCAGCAAGAGCTGATACTGCTGTCTCCACATCAACTCCAAACCTCTCCTCCATTGCAGGGAGGAGGATAAGAATAAGGTCCCTGCTGCTAGCAGAAGACAGGACACTTTTCTCTTGATAGACCATTTTCTTTTGGGTTGGGACTCATTCCCTGACAGTACACTTCACACTGCTTGCTGACTGGCCACCCCAAGCCAGGTTGTCATGTGAAGGGCCATCTTACCCCCATTCAAGCTGGCCTCCACGAAGATTCGTATTGTTTTGACACAGAGCTCAAAGTTCTCAGGTGTAACATGGGCAGCATCTCGCACGATGAAGGACAGGGACTCGACGCATTTCATGAGAGACTTTGTGTCATGTGGGCCCAAATCCAGCCCCACAGTCAGGCTGTACTGGTTGACAAGAGGTGATGGACCCAGCCTGCTGAGCCCAGCAGTGGATCTGGAGTTGTCGATGTCATCTTTCCCCACCTGCAGGGCACAGCAAGCAGGTAAGCAGGAGAAGGCAGCATAACAAGCAGCATCTCATGCACACACTGAAAGGGCCTTTCTTGAGAAGCCAATAGATAATGGTTCTGTATGGTCTATTTCCCTTTCTTCCTCATTTGCCTCAAAGCTTTCTCCTTTCCATCTTGGTCTCTCCCCATCCCCCCTTTATATTATCAGCTCACCTTAGCTCTCTTTTCTACTGTCTTATTCTTTCTTTCACTACCAAACCCTCTGCTCACAACCATGGTAGAAGTAGTCTTCTTTGGGCACCAGAAGCCCACTGGCTACTCACCACTAGCCAGCCACTGTTCATGACATCCACATCTGTGACGGAGCGATGCATCTTGCCTGGCTTCCCGTGGTCTGTGTACACCTCAGAGTCAGAGGTGTAGCCACGGTCCAGGCTCATGTCACTTGGATGATAGGAGGAGGACACCTCGCTGTCTGACTGAGCACCTTCAAGACAAAAGGCATGGGGTTTAGATCAAAGCCAAATCAAGAACTTGCAAGAGCAGCTGTGGATAAGGGAGAAGCAATCCAGATTAGTCAGATCAGCATCAACCAGGAACCACAAGTGGTTGTTAGTGTGTTCCACATTTGTCAGATCTAGGTGCCCTAGACCTGTCCTGACATCTAGGATAACCTTAAATTGTTCCACATTTGTCAGATCTAGGTGCCCTAGACCTGTCCTGACATCTAGGATAACCTTAAATTTCACATGTCCCAAGAAAGAAGTCTTTGCAAGGGACAAATTTAAGTTACTGATAGAATGTTATTTAGAAGTAAAAACTCGTTCTCTCCATTGTTCAACACCGTCGAGAAACTCATCAGCAGACAGACTTGCTGTGAACAGAGTGCACCAAACATTTCTGTAAGGAGGGAGAAAACTAATGTTTTGATGTGCAAGGTGCCAAGTCAAGCAGTTTGCCCTATCGGCAAAGACAGAAACAATAAAAGAAAAAAAAAAAAGAAAAAAGGAAGGAGAGAGGTAAGAGAAGACAGCTCAGCATTAATCCAGAGGGCAAAGTTCCAAAGTGTTCTAAAAAATCATCCTTCTCTCATCTGTCTAGCACAAAGCATCAGGACCTATCAAAGAAGTTCTAGAAAAGCAAAAAGAAACAAAGCCTTCCAAAGAACTCATTTCTTGCTCTTTGCTTTAGAAGTCTGAAGACATCAGCCTCAAATATATTGACAGCTGGCTAAAGCAAAACTGAACAATTTGCTAAAAAGACCGCCTTTCTAACACAGTCAAGAGAAGTGAGGAATAGTGTGTTGGTCTTGTGGGAATGGTTCAGGGACTATAAATACAAATGGATCTGGAAATACAATTTTAAAGAAAACTAATTTTATGAGAACCTTGAAATGGGGACAGAAAGGAGTCAGTCCCACAAAAGAAACAAGTATGACAGGAACAGCAGCTGGGTTTACATTACATGCCCAGATAAGAGATTACAGTACCCAAGGCACCAAACCACAACCAGCAGAAAACGCTCCTTGGGGAGAGCAAAGACCTCCTACAGCTGCCAGAACCAATATCAGTTTTCTTCCCACTGCCCCCCAGGGACTAGCACCTGGATTGCTGCTCACTGAGTAGGAAGAGATGGCAGAATAGAGACAGGAACAGACCATGAGGAGTGAACAGCAGGTGCTGGTCTTTAATCTTGCTAATGTAGTTTAATATCAGCTTTGTTTTCTTGCAGCCCCCTTTGCTAATTGAAAAGCTTGAGGAAGCAGCTGCTTATCTGGCAGGCAGGCATCAGATTTCCTAGCAAAAGCTGGCCTGTCTTACCTGTGTCGTTATCTGCCCTTGCTGTAACCTGCAGGGCTGCGGGCGGCTTCACCCCAGACCCGATGCACTCCAGGAGGGTGAAGAGAGTGTACCAGTCATCCCCAGAGTGAATGTTGGCAGCATTGGTCTTCAGGAGTTCATGGAGGCCGTAGGCAACCTCATGGCTAACTCTGGACAGCACATTTGGCTTCATCATGAGTAAGATACGTAATGAGAGGAGAACCTGGCCAGAGAAGGAGACAAGAATAACAGACCTTATTACTTACACCCCATTCTCCAGCAATGTACTCCATTCATTTAGAGCTACTTACAACTGCTCTTTGTTACCACCTGCAACACAGACAGGTTAATATGGATCCATCCAACAGCAACTGGTTTCCTGTGTCACTGGGTATAGCCACAAAACCCTGGTAACTGCTGTTCAAAAACCCCTCACCTGGGCACTGATCTCATCTCGACGGAGCAGTCGAATGGCCAGTCTGAGCAGCCCCACCACTGCCCTCTCCACCAAGAAGCAGAACTCCATTGCATGGACACAGAGGCGATAAAGGTGGTCTCGGACAGTTTGCCAGACACAGGTCACACGGTCCCTAGCCACAACAAGGAGGAGGGAAAGGGTAGGTGAAAGGACGTGAGACAAGCAGGATCCAGCTACCTCTCCCACAACTCCAAACAATCCATTATTTCTTAACTTCAGTGAAAAATTCCAGTTGGAACATATATGAACAGACACAGAAACAACAAAACCATCAAACTTTTTACTCATTACTTGCAAAGCAATCAGGTGGGAGAATTCTCTCTCTGGAGTTTAGTTTATATTCTCCAGATTTCAGGATATCAAGCACTAATTCATGAGCTAATAGCCTTTCTGTTTGCACATGCCAGAGTGGAATTGTTAAGCCCTGAAATTACAGCCACATGCTGCTTCAGCTGGCAAATCGAGGACATAAGGAACTCATTCCCTGGGCCCAGGCAGCAGCTGCAGTAAAGCAGGGACATGACAGTGAATGTGCATGTATTTCAAGGTCATACCTATTCTCTAGAACAATCCGCAGAAGCATCTCCAAGCAGAAGGCTGCATCCTCTTCGTCATATGTCTCCTCATCAGGAGTCACAGAGATTAGAGCCTAAAAGAGCCATGATATTTTTATGAATCACAAGCTCCCAAAAATGAGGAACCAACAGAATTCTTTGAGTCTGGCCAAAACTGTACTCCACTGCCTGCATGGAGGTCATGCACAGTCTATCAAAAAGGCATTGAATAGAGGTCAAGCTAAATCTATGGGAAAATATATTTTTTTTATTATGCAAGATACACTATGAACTTAAAAGATGTTAAACTCTGACAAAGTCTCTCAGATGGAGAGGAATTCTGATATCTGGCAGCTTCTTGCTAATAACACGTGAAGTACAGAAAAAGCAGGCATACTTAAGAATGACTACAAATACTGGAGCTATTCTTCTCAATCCATCAGCTTGTATATGAAGGGAGAATTCCTGACATAATCGGAGTAGGAGCACAATGTTCCCCTGGAACTGAGATGACACTCTCCCAGGGAGATGAGCTTCTCCAGCCCAAAGGCTAATGAGTCCAGCCTTATTATATCTCCCACAGCAGCCAGGTACCATGCTACTTAGGGACACACTGTCAATTACTTCCGTACAGCTCTTGCCTCTACAGTGGCCTTTTAGAATGCTCGCATTAGGTACACAGCACACCTGAAATGAAAATCTTTAAGCTCTGACACAGAACTAAAAATACTTTCAAGCACTTGCCAAGAATTCTCAAGGCTTTTAGAATGTTTTCCACAATTTAATGTTTTCTTCTACTGCCAGAGCAATTTGTGTCTGCCAGCACAGCAGTTACTTTTAACAGGTGAACTTATGACTTGTTTCAAATCCCAAATAGTTCCAAGACCTCCTCTGAGGACAGAGGAGCTAGGCGAGTACACAGCACATATCCACTATCACGCATAGCATACGTGTTCCACTACCATCCAGTCCCTTGCCCAATATCTCTCTCACCTTCATGAGGTCCTGGAGGGATTCAAGTTGGAGAAATTTGCTTTCTGTGATCAACTTCTCAGGATCACATTGCTGCAAAAGACAGAAAAGACAACTGTGCATCTGGGGAGTGTGGAAGGCATACAAATAGATCATCCAGAAACACATCATGTTCACAGCAAAGGTACAGATAGTTGTTATCTGGAGGAAAACTCCTTCCAACTAGTTGACTCTTTAACATGAATTACATTTAACAGACCTGATCTGTGCTAAACAGATTTTAACAGATAACTCCTCTGGCCACACAGTTGTCAAACCCCAGGTTCAGATTTTGTTGGCACCATATACCTTAACACTGTCTTGGAAAAGATTAGTTGTTTGAGAACTCATTAATTTGTCTTTAAATATGGGACTGTGATGCCCAGGGCAGATCCCAGCCTGGGGAATCATTTCTATTTTGAAGTGTTAGTACCTTTGTGCACAGCAGCACAAAAGACCATCTAGCTGTCAATCCAGATATGCTCCTCTGTAGATTCTTTCAGTTCCCATGTCTCGTGTCACCTGCCATACTGCCAAGCAGCATGCATATTTATGCTTCCGTTGCCTGTTACCCACATAGTACTGTCACCAAGGAAAAAACCAGGTTCTTCTACAGCCCATATGTTACCTTTATGCATTCCAAAGCTGCTCGCTTTGCCTCCTGTGTTTCCGTAGATGGCCCTCTCATACCAGATTGCTCTGTCCCACTGAGAGTGAGCCAGCTAACAAAACTCAGTACTGTTGATTCACCACTGCAAATCAGAAGACACCAGCATCAATAAGAAAACAAGAATTCACGTTATTTTCCAGCCTTAGTACAAAAAAGACTGCCTGGGACATCCACACCACTCACCGGTTAGAAGGTGTCTCCTCACGCTGCAGATAGATTTTGCCATTAGGATCCACAAAGTCTTCAACCTGGAACACAGACCAGGACATGCATATAACCAACTGTCCACTTCTTTACAGCCTTCCCCGCCAACCCCATGGTGTTTCTCTCAGTGATGAAACACTACACCAAACAGCCCAGATGTGTGCAGTCAAACCCAGCTTTTCACCCCCCTATCCCATCAGTAAAGTGCCACTCTCATCTGGTAACACCAATGCTGTGCTCTAGTATTTCATGCCTACAAGCGTGTCCCTCTTCTGCACAACATTCAAAATCTGTTCAAGTAAAATAAATGCTGGAATTCCTCAAATCTAACAGGAAGAAAAATGAGAAAAAATGAAACAAGCTATAGAGGAAGCTGCACATAACTTGAACACTATACCCAAGTTCTGTACACACTTTACCAAAGCCAGGCCTTCGCAAGAGAGCTCTCCTACTTTTGGAATTGGCTCTATGAAAAGCCAGCTTCCCACTCCCCTAACTCCTCAATTATCCACCAGCCAGCTAATTATTACCTCCACCATGGCCTTGGGCAGCAGCTCTGCTCGGAAAAGCTGTAGCATGGCCTCCATGATGTTTTTCCAGCCCTCTCGCAGGATGTCACCATGGCGATAGGCCAAGTGAAACACAGTCTTTGCTGCAATATGGGCCTTGGGATTACTTCCAAAAACAGTGGGCAGGTTCTCAATAGACTGCAGGAAAGAAGAGGCGGTGGCAATCAGAAAGAGATGTTTTCTTTTCAACACAAATTAGGGCAGATGCTTCAGAACTGGTTATGGGAAAGATAACAGTTCTCTGTAGGATGCTTGGATAACTCCTCAGCTCATACTCACTTTGCACAAAAACAAGGACAAGGTGGCTTACCTGATACAGGCTGAATCACTGAACCACCTAGATATAAGCTCCTCAAGAGTGACAACAACTCAGAACATTTTGAAAGTGCTTGCGGAAAACCCACTAATTTATCCTGCTACAGGAGCTCAGCTCAGGATCAAAGCCTTCAACAAAAAGTACCACATCTCATCTGGAAGCAGGAATTACTGTCATGCTGTTAGAGAAAGAAACTGGCCAAAACCATTAGTGACTTGCAAAGTTATTTCTACCACTACCTAACAGCAAGATTCAAAGTAACTCAATCCTGACGTGGAGCCTCTGACAACAATTGCTGGATCACAAATGCTCATAACCTGTTCAATGCACTCACAGCTTTTCAAAGTACAAAAAGTGTGTGAAGTCATTGAAACCAGCCAAGCATATGCTGCCAAAACAAGGAAAAAACCAGCAAACATGTGAGCTAGTATCAAACAGTGTAACATGCTCCATGATTCTGTAGTTACTTAAGGTCATTGCAATCTTCCTTTTGAGAAGAGATGGGCTTTGCCATTCTTTTGTTTACATGAACAAAATCCGTATTTACCTCCTCATCAAGAATGGAAGAGAAGACAAGGGACTGAAGGAGTCAATCTATCCTGTCTCAGATCTGAAGTTCAGAAAAACTAGCTCTTGCTTCAGACAAACAACTGGCAAAACTGTTATCAAAATGGGTATTTGATTTAAAAGCAAACTCCATTAGAAGTGCCAATCTGAAATCTGGCAGAAATGCAACAGCCAAACTGGTTTTTTTTCCATTGTTGCTATGGGGAAACCACATGAATACACGTATCACTGAAGTGTCAGGGTGCAAACAGCAATATGCCTGACTTTGCACTGTGGCAAGAATTCACATCTCTGAAAACCACATACGCAGGTTTTGCAGCTATTTACACACTGAGGCAGTGTGAGTCTTAACTATGGCTCATGAAGTGGGGCACTCATTCTTCCTAATCACTTAAAGCCCCTCCACGTTGCTTTCCATTTCCTTTCTTTCAAAGTGGCCATGCATAGCAATTGCAGTGCATGAAGAGGATGCCTGCTTTAACTCTTTCAGTCTTCTGAAGACGGCCCCTCCTTCTCTCCTTCCTCCAGACTCTTAAATATTTGTTCAATTGTGCTATTGCACTCCTGTCTCCAAGCCTCACAGGAATTTAGGACAGCAGAAAGTGACTGATGAACCTGGAACTGGACCAAAGATAAGAACTCAGCCTTCTTCAAATCCAGAAATCCCTGATTCTGTGTCATCACCAAAATACATACTTACATAGTTAATTCAGACCTCAGACTGCTCCAGATCCCAGTATCACAACTATATGGGATGCAGCTGGCAATAGCTGGTGCATCTGAGGGCTTAGTCTAGTCTAGTTGCTTCTGCTGTGTAAATCTGTGTCAAAATGTTTCATGGCAGACATTCCTTTGCTTGTGTTACCTACTGGTAGTCTGGAGAGGATTAAGTACTGCATCTTTACTGTTGTGAGCTGTAGAGGAAGAGGGAATCTAAAGCAAACCCTCTACTTGGGATTTCTTTGTCTTTTAAAAAATTCACCTATCTTGGCCTTCTTACTCCCATGCTTTCAGTCTTGAATCATCTTGTTCCCCTTTCCTGCATGTGTGGCAATTCTGTTCTGCTCACTGTGGGTCTTGCACTGGTTCTGAGAGCAATAGTGTGAGATCCTTTGGGAGTTCTGACCCTTTACAGGAATTGCTGTCAACTACTCCTTAGTACACAGCATGGTTTGCCACACACTGTCTATCAAACCCCTTGGGGAAAAACAGGCGGATGCTGTAACACACAAACAGATTTGGGCAATAAAGCTCACACTAACCACAGCACCTTCAATTTATTCTCAGGTACACCCCAAAGAAAGAGTCTTTGGGGTTGCCAAATCTGGGGCTAACAGCTGATCTTACTACCCGACTCCACACTCCAAGTGACAATTCAAAGCATTTGTTTCTCTAACCCCTTTATGCTTATGCTGTGTATCTACACAGCTCCTACACTTTGGAAGTACAGCTCACAAAACAGTCTCCCTTGGCATTGCATAAGCCCTGTAATTGCATAGTCAGTATCTGAAATGTATGAACTTGCTTGGGATCACTGGGAGATCTAAGTCTCTTCAGATCAAATAAGTGATTAACAATTCTACATCAAGGCATTCTGCTCTGCACAAACTGACACTTTTGAGTAGAAGAAACTTTGCATATTTGAACCTGTCCTATGGAAGTCCCATTTCGCTACATGTTTCCCATTGCTTCCTCCAGAAAACTCTGGGCAGGGGCTGATAGATACCTACAGATACAATGATAACTAAAATAATCAAATATTGCTGCTTAACACAGGAAGAGAGCTCCAGTGCACTAGAAGTCATGCTTCTTTCCCCTCCTTGCAAACTCACCTCACTGCTGAGAGCTGTAAACTTGCAGAGAGAAATGATGAGATTATCAAACACATCACTAAGGCCATAGTGAGCAGAAATCATTGCACATTTCCTGGGAAAAGAAGTAAACAGAAAATAATGTACTAAGCCAGCACAGACAAGTCTGTCTGCAGGACAGCAATCTGAGACCCCCTCTGTTGACATTTTAGACCTTCCTCTCCACCCATTCATAATGAATGCTTATGTATAGAAGTCTACTATTACTGCTCAAATAACTGCAATCCTTATCCATAGATACTGATGTTTGTTTATGCTGATGCAAGGATCACTTTAAAGAGGTGAGTCTAAACAGACAGCCCACTTGCACCTGAGCATTATATCCAATCTCCTGTCCTGACATACGAGAGTTGCTGAGATTGGTGGAAATATTCAAGTCCAGTTTCCAAGATACCATGGCTACAGCAGTGTATTGACAGAGCTTTAAAACTATGCTTAAAACATCATTTGGTCTGATCTAAGCATGACCAAAGATCATTCCAATAGAGTTGCTCACAGATGACAAGTTTTTTGACTACGGGTCATCTGGGAAGGAAAAAAAATCCCCCATCCCATCCAGGCTCAGCTATGGACTCGTACACATGAAAGGTTTTGTTCATACATGGGACATTTTGACAGCATCACTGTGCAAGTTAAGAGTGACTTTCCCCCCTCACTTCTAAATAGCCCAGATGTGTCAGTAGGTCCTTTAAATGCAACCAGGTTGGAGTTTAAAAATCTGTACCCTGGGCACTTTGATTTATTACAACACAGCAGTCAAGCTAAACAGTGACTGGCAACCCAGAGAGGCCAAGAGGGATGAATTGCTACAAATGACAGAACACTAGGGATCATAGGTCATTAAAATGTGCTCTTCAATTGCTAGGAAAAGCAACATTTGGTATTCACTGTGATATCTCTCTAGCACATGAACAGGAGCCAATGGTCACACTTTTACTCTTCTGGGTCTTTATGAAGGCAAGAGTTACCTGAAACCAGAGATAGCCTTCTGGATTATTGTTTCCTCTAAGCTCTTGTCAAAAACATAAGAAAGTGCTGCAATGGTGGGCCCCCATGTCATGGTGAAGAGATCATGGTCATAGCTTCCAGGAGGCACATGGAGAAATATTCCCTCATCAGTGGCACCACGATGCAGCAGGACATTCCAGATATAGTTTTCCTTCACCAGACCCGTCTGTTCTTCTGGCATCACTATCTCATCATTTCTACAAGGGAGCACAGCAGAAAGATTGAATTTTTCATTCTGAGCCAAACCTAACATTTACACAGTGCCTTTCATTATGTGGTCCCAGAGCTAAGCAATACCTATTCTGGAATGATTTTGCCAGCTCCTGAAACATTCTGTTTTCCTAGGCCTCTCCGCTTCCCCTGCCCTTCTTAGATATCTTGAATATAAAGTCTGGTGGTTCTCAGAAGCAGCAACTTGTGTAAGGTTGGAATTGAAGAAGCAGGTACCTACTGCTACAAGTGCAAAACACAACACATACTGCCATTAAATGATGGGAAATTTTGGACAGCACACTGGCAAAGCTGCAACCCCCATTTAATTCTCACCCTGTTAACAGTGCTCTCTTTATCTCATTATTTCACTTAAAACTATATTGTTACATTGCTGCAGTCAACAGTAGGCAAGAGTAACTCTGCATGAGAATAATGGAAATATTCATATTATGCCAAAATAAAATATTAGAAAGCCAAGTAGTAGAAAATTAAAGATAAAACAAGAAACCGAAAGTATGATGAGTGATTTATAACCAGGGTACCACAGCTCCTTATTCTTAACTTGGATGAAGCTATACAGTAATAAAACAATTATGATTAATCCATGTACTGCTTGCAATCCCAGACTAAAATACATAAAGCCTAAATACATACTCTCGAGACTTGGGTATCAATGCACAAGAGAAAATCCTCTGCAAATGACCAACTAAGTGAACAAGAGCCTCAGAGCCACTAAGAATAGCAGACTGCAGCCAATCTGAAAATTAGAATTCTTTCTGCAATCAAAAAATAACATACTTCAATTGCCAAAGAAGCAATTTTTATATGCTAAAACAACAACTATAAAAACTGCTCCTGATTTATGCATAAGAAATAAGCTCTTCTCAGTATCAGGTGCTGGCATATTTTGACAAGAGCTGTTATTACTGTGATTATATAGGAAAGTAAGTTTGCAGTCAACAGTGCATTATTTCTAAAATTTCATATATGATTGAAATTAACAGAAGCAAGTGAATGGGTTTACTTGGAAAGCCTCAGGAAATGAAAATGTGCTCAAAAGTGCATTGTTAAGACCCTGAAGAGGCCATACACTACTTCATACAGATTGCAGTCTTCCCCCCCCCCCCCAATAATACAAATAAAACAAACAGTTCCTCAATCTCAACTATGACACTGGGTCAATTCATTTGAGATGAAGCAATATTGAAATGATACACCAATTATTCTAATCATAGAACATACTGGAAAAGCTGGAATATCTAGCGAAGGGGGCATAAAGGGAAATAGACTGGGATAAAAGCACTGGGTAACAAAGATATGTGTATATGCTCAGTGTACTACTCAAAACATTAAGAACATCCTCAGAGGAGAGAGGCCAATCAAAACTAGAGCTCTATTTGAAAAGCAGAGCTATATCTTGAAGAACTTTCAGATATTCAGGCATCACCCCACCTTCCCGGAGAAGACTCAAAAGGGAGGATGAGGCTAATCACACTGCCCTGCTTCCAGCATGAGCTACTGCCTGCCACTGCAGATGGAAATCAGCTGAGACTCAGTCACATCCTGTCTCCTCAGAGATGCAATCCTCTCAGCTTCAAATTGGCTGGGCCTGGATTTACTGATTTTTGAGCTATTATTAAAGCTTCCCACCCAAAGCTAGCTTGTGCACAAAAGGGCCTCAGCCAGCAGGAACTCTCCTCAAATACTGCTTCGTGTGCCAAGAGCTTCAGAGGTAGCAGAAGAGGCTGGTGCAGACAGCAGCCTCATATGAAGAGCTCAAAAGCAGAATATATTAAACAGAGACCTGCATACTGTGTCAGGGCACATGTGCTGCCCTGGGGGTGAGATTATCTCTTGAACTACATAAAAAGTTATAAAAAAGCCTAAAGGAGAACAGAGCCTTCTTAGACACAGCATTTCACATGTGCTGGTCTTGCTCAGTCATTATTGTCCATATTCACAAAAGTAACGTATTTTTTAAATTTAGTTTAAGATGCGGATTAAAGTACCATGGCAAAAATCCAAGAGTAATTTCTGTGACAGGCTTGTTTACCACAGCCCCACATGGAGCTGGAATTTGGTCTGAGGTAAACAGGCACATGACTGGTGCATCTCTCTCCATACTCTCCAGATATCTCACCAACCCAGCAACTCTACTTTGCTCTCTGAATACATGGAGATGGCAGGTTGATCCTTACTTGATGGCATGATACATGTCTTCCAGTATGTCCTGTTCAAAGTCTTTGCCTCCATTCACACCTTTCAGGTTCTTCCGAAATTCCTGAAAAAAGAGACACCAACATTAGTTTCTAGTATCTCCAACTTTAACTGGCTGGGATCAGTGAACCACTTGTTTTGCATGGGACCAGAAGGAGATTTTCCTGAATTCTTCAACATGCAGACTCAAAATTCAAAGGTAAATGCTATTCTTAGTGGAAGTAGTGTGCAGCATCTGTTTATGCTCACAAGGAAAGAACAGAGACACAAGAGGTGCTGCTTAGCTGAGGCTGCACATCAGAATGGCAGGCCTGTACCACTGCACTGACACCCACATGACTTCAACCCTCTAGAAGCCCACAGCAGTACAACAATCTTCTCAAAGTTACTATGTCTTAGGATACAATTTGCTTACACAAACACAAGCCTCTTGATGAATTTGTTAAGTTTTCTGGTGAGCTCCTGTGTCTTCAGGCTGTCTCTTGCCTACAGCACCCCTCTCAAATTGTACTCAGCTGTGGTGCTGCACACCAGCTTACTGTGTACACGAGTGAAGAAGGCCAAGAGACAATGCCACTGGGATAAAAAGAGGTACTATGCTGTTATCAAAACCAGAGAAGACAGATGCCTACACTGGAAACACTCACCTCCAGAGTCATTGGGACATTCTGCTTGCGGACATTGTGGTTGTGCTGGTCAGTGTTCAGCATAATAACTGCATAGGCCAGGGCAAAGCAGGCATCACTATTAGCAAATGGAGACCCGTTTGATTTCTGAAAGGCAAACAGATGCACAAATCAGTCCTACAGGAATGGTGATATCAGTGACCAAGACAGCCATTTTCCTAACCACAGTACTGAATCATCTCTGGGACAAACAAAAACCCCAGGTTCTGGCTCCAGCTTCTAAAAAGCAGCTCAGGAATCTATTTACTACTGCCAGCTCCTACAAAACAACAGCTGCTGCTCACAGGGCACAGTTACATAGGCGATTTCATCTGACATGTCCATCATGGCAAGCAGATGGACAAGAAAGAACACAGTTCTGAGCTTTCTGCCACCAAGTACACACCCTCCAATGCTCTGTGAAGGCTTCTAACAGTCTCTGAATTACAGGTGCCTCTCCTGGTAATCTAAAGGCCTCTAGATAAAGTCGTAAAGCTTCATCCAGCCGTAAACCTTGGAAGCTGAAAGTCCTGCAAAAACAATGAAATGCAATGAGAAACTGAAATAGGATGGGAAAGGTATGATAAACTTTATAACTACAATCTTGTTTACTCAGACAGCAGAGAGGAGGGTGAGGAAAGAAGAAATATACCATGAACAGGCAAAAAACAGTAAAACAGAGTCAACAATCCTATAAGTGATTATCTATGTAATTATGTGTCCAGTCTTCACAGAGACTGGCCCTGCTGAAAGGCACTCAAATATACTGGTATATATCTAAGGTGTTACCATATGCAAGAGATGCACAGAATTAAGGAATGGCAGCACAGAACCAGGTGATAGAAATCCAATGCCTCCAGGAACTACCATTCTACTGCTTTTTTTTATTACCAAATTCTTAACTTTCACTCCTTCCTGACTAAAGAGATTCAGAAGGATACTCACCCAACAAAGCTTTCCAGCAAGTCTATGTTCTTACGGTCACTCACAAATTCCCCAATCATCTTTTTGTCCAGGCGAGGATTTTCCCTTAGCCACCTGGCCACTTCATTGTTGTCAGTGGGGGTGGCAAGAAGCTTTTTCTCCTGCAGAAATTGTATCCCTTTCTTTGGCTTTTGGTTGAACTGCTCTGTGCCGGTTATCAGGAGCTGCAGGAGACATTCTGATAATTACAGCTTGAAGTGCATGTCTTACTTTAGATTGTTCTTGGCATTTGAACCACAAGCAAAACAGAAGAAAGATCAGCCTCAGCATGATCAAGTTTACTGTACTGTTTAATCCAGGAAAAAGGCTAATGAAGGACAGAAAACCTGCATTCATCACAAGGTTTCACATCAAACAGTACTGGACAGAGCAAGCATAAGCTGCCATCTTCGAAAAGCTTTAGCATTTAACCAATGTTAGCAGGCTCTGCTATCCAAATGCCTCACCTGCTCTCATTTGTAAACAGAGGAGAAAAGCCCCAGGTGTGTGGCAAGATCAGCCCTACCCAGTTACAAAAGCAGCCCTGCTCTATTGTCCTCTCCTGGCCCCTTTGGCTCCAGGCTCTCATAACTACCTTATCAGGAGACAGGCAGCAAGAATCCTTAGCACTTATGCAGCAGGTGCAAGGAAAAAATGCTGCAAAAGCTAAAACTAAGAACCAGCAAAGATTCTCCTAGTGAGATATGGTCCCAGGAACATCTGGTATTCCAGCCTGAATACCAGAAGGTTATCTGTAGGTTGGGAAGACCAGGTACATATTTGGTTTTGAAAGGAAGTCACTTAATCTGCCCTCCTAGGAAACTAGACTGTACCATAGTCACAGTGTAATAAAACAACTAAGAAAGGGTTAACTGAATGTTCTTGGTGGTGTTCAGAAAAACCAAAAGCACAAACAATGGTATGAACTTTACTAAGGAACCGGAATAAATGTCAGTTCCCTGTTAGCTCCTATCACGATCAAACTGCTAGCAATGACCTACTGAACTAAATTCGTGACCATCTTGATTACTAGCTCCCCTGGGTTACTCAGTACCTCAGAAGCCACCAGCCCTCTGGTCTCTGCTTCCCCTGCCTGTGTGAACATCCTCAAAATTGCAATGAAACACATGGAGTGCACAAAGACCCAGTGAGGGCATAACAAAAGAATAACCATGTACTGCCCTGGTCTAACAGGCCTGAAGGGACTGTATAACACTAGCAGCATTTCTGTTTTGCTGTAAATCCTGAAACCCCAGTCCAAGGATATTCTACAGACTGGTTGAGTCCACAGACTTCTTAAAACCACACAAAAGGAAACCAGACTGCTGGCAGTTTGCACTGCATTTACAGTCATGTCAGTTTTGTGCCTCTGAGCTTCTGGTCACTGCCTTTGGAAACATCAAAGAAAACTTTCTGTTTGATGCATAATTTGTTATTTAGCTTTTTTCTTCCTTCCAGCTGTGGTAATGTTTAGTACTTCAGAGGTTAAAGGAAGTAAAACATGCTGGTGCCATAGCAGCATCAACATTACTAAAGCTCAGTGTTTGGTGTGCCCTGTTTACGTGCTTAGGATGAAACCATTACAAGATTTAGAGTCAGAAAACAGTTTTCCTTGAGCAAACGCAGAGATTTATGAACATCTTCATGCCCTCTACTCTTGATTTCTTTTAAATTTATTTTCCAGCAGAGCAAAGCCAGAGTATTACCAAAGGTTTTCAGTTAGAACAGTGGAAGCACTATGCAAGCTCCCTTCTCAACAATGGACTTTCACAAAGTCCATCAAGCAAAGTTGGTATGAAAGCAAGATTTAAGGCAAAAACTCAGCGATTCCTTTGAAGACTATGCTGATGATCACTTTTCCCCCACTGTCCTTGTGGCTGGGGAAGCCAGTTACCATTACCCCACTGCAGTACTGTGTTGCAGGTGAAGAAGAGAGTTCCCAAGTATTGCAGTAAACTTCCTAGAGAGAAATCAAGGCTTTAAATTTCACTCAGATCCAGAGACTGCCAGAGTGGATCACAAAGCACAGATCAGCATGGCAGCAAAAAGAGGCGTACTGTATTTTCTTCAGTATTTTTGTTCAAGTAAGTTTAAACAAACATGACCATCAATCCTATATAAAAACGTAAAATAAAACCACCTATGCTGGAGAGAGAAGCCAGAAGCCTTTCAGTCATACAAATAAAAAACCCTTTCTCTTTTACCACCAGTGAATCCTTCAAAGACATGAATTTCTTTTCTACTATATTATCTCCTTACCCACAACTACTATGGCCAGTCATGTTTCAACCAGAATATGTATAATTTTCATATTGAAACTTAGTAATTTCTCACATCTAAAATAACCTACCTCATGCATGTATTTAGCAAAGAGAACAAAATACGTACAAAGAACATGTGTGAATGGGAAAAACCCCAAGAAATGCACAACAAAACCCCCCAAGCAGTCCCATGTAACCCCTGGGGACTTAAGATATATTCAACCACTGTCTCTGGAGGGGAACAAGCAGGCCAGTACCAGATGTTTGACACAAGACTGCATATAAATACAAAGCCATCAGCATGGAGTACCTTTATCAACACTGGGCCTAGACAGGACCCATTCAGGGAATAGAAAAGTTGTATAAAGTTTAGATTATAACTTGGATTAATGAGGTTCAAGGAAACAGACTCTGAAAACAAGGAATGGCTTTACCACAATTAAGACAATCTTTTTGGTCATCCTTATGACAAAGCAAACATAGGAATTACCGAATCAGAATAGCAGACTAGTTAATTTCTACTACAGGTCTCTTGGTACACTCCCCTTTTACATCTTTGATACGAGTAATGAACCAGCCCTTTTTGATCAAAGTACATGATTATCACCATATAATACAAACTAAATCCAGGGACTTTGCCACCCAGAAATCAGATGGACCTAGCTTAGCAAAGTGCCACAAAGTTTTCCCAACACCTCTTGCAACCTTTAGCACAACTAATCCAGGACAGGTACTAATCACTGCTGTCTCTGCAGTGTAGCAGGATTTTCAGTGGCTGACTCTTTAATTCTGATCAGCAGAGACCAGAACTCAAAATTTCTGAGGTATGACCCAGTCATGCAAAGCCCACATAGGATGGGAAGTGAGGAGAACACTCAAAGATCCATCTGTAGTATATTTCAAACCATACCTTCTTTTTGTTCTTAATCTGCATAAGTTCCTGAGGACTTGGAAGGATACAAGAAAATCGAGTAGGTTTCCTGGGGATACTCTTCTCACCTAGAATGACAAAGCATCATTACAGTCAAACCTGTCCCTAGAGTCACGGAGTCTTTACTGCAATATGCTCTCCTACAAATGTATGTTCCTGCAAATTCCATTTAATTACTACATTCCTCCCATCCACATTTTCTTAAGCATAATTGCATAGTAGCTTCTTGTCCCAGACAATTTCACACAGTCCCAAGATATAATTTTATAGCTATCTTGACTACCTCCACTACTGATTCCTCAGAGAGTCCCTAACTTCCTTCAAAACACTAAGCACTGCTATGAATTCAAGCACTTTTGACCCAAAGTGACCCACCAGATCTAACCTATCCCAGAAGAAATGCAACAGTTACTAGGCATAAATAGTACACATATAATAAACATACATTCACCATACACCTCCTTCCAATTCTGGATGCAGTAGCTACAGTGGTCCACACTACAACAGGACCTGTCAGCAAATATCAGCACCATTCTTAGGATATAGATACATATAGAGGGTACTAGCCAGGGTACTGCAGAGACTATTACCTGCCTCACTTCCTCCTTCCAATTCCATGCAGCTCTCCTTCATCTGGTCAGCCATAAGGCATCCACTAGTGGGAGGACATGCCCCAGCTGGCTCTGAGACTGCACTGGAAGATTTTCCCTCACTGAATACTTTCTCAATATCTGTGGAAGTTAAAACAAACAAACAAGCAAGCAAGCAAGCAAACAAACTCCACAAAAAAATCCCAAACCAAACAGCCACACAGAAACAAACCCATAAGCCAAGGAAAAAAGCTACCAACAGAGAAATAATGAATGGGTCACTCTAAATTAACATGTGCTTATTCAAAGGAGCTCCTGCTAGTAACCACGACTTTGCAGTATCCGCGGTGTTTTGTCTACATGAATTCCAGGGCATACCCTCATTGTGTTGTGATTGCCAGTCTTGACATGGCCTTTATATAAAGTTTTATGAGAGACAAATTTTAATATCTGTCAGTTGTACAAATAGCAAGGTTATTAACATCAGTGTGTAGTTATAAAACATGCAACAGAAAGACTGAAAACATGTATTTAAGGAGTTTACTGTGTCAGCAAGCAAAACGAGATCTCTGAGTTTAACACAAGACTAAGCTTAATATTAAAGTATCAAAGAAAGGGGTCTTACTATTGCTTGTTTCTTTGGTGCTGTTGATGGTTTCTGGGCTGGGTTTGACAACTTCCTTCTCTTGTTGATGTATGTTGCTCAGCACTTTGGCCTGGCAATGTGCCTCAGTGCTATCTATCACTGTCAGCAATGCTTCCAGAGACAGCAGATGGACAGTATACAGCTGTCCAGAAACTGGAAAGGCATTCTGGGAAATAACATGTAAGTATTAGTCAACTTTCATGTCTCTCTTACCATAACAGGGAAAGTAAGTTTCCCCCCACAGCTTGGGGAAGGCAAAAATTAGAACAGAACACCCTAAGCTTTCTAGCTTGTATTTAATAGTTTATTTGCTCTGACATTATTAAAGCATCATGACTGTGCCTTCTCCTTTCTGCTTCCAAATGTTAAATGGTCTTCCTTGTCTCTATAGCCCACTCACCCCGGACCTTTTGACCATTCCCATTGTTAAGTTCTGCCCTGAGAACCGGCTGCCCCCTCCCTGTCCCTGCCGCGGTTCAGCACCTTGGAGAGCAGCTTGGTGAGCTCCTCGAAGAGGTTGGCGCAGTAGTAGTCGCAGTCGTAGTTAAGGTACAGCTCGGTCACAAAACTGGGAATCCTCCACAGCTGAACAATGGCTTCCAAAGCCATCTCCTTCATTTCATAGGGCATCTTTGGGTTTTCCACAGTGATTATTTCCATCAGCTTCTTGATATACATCTGGCAGAAACACAGGGCAGCTCAGTTTAAGGAAAGAAAAAAGAAGCAGGACAGTGAATAGCTTTGAGGACTGCAGAAAGAAGTTTAAGCTTCATCTTCCCACATAACATTCCATCTTTAATGATGGCTCATTCTGAAGGAGGCTGTAAAACATTTCAAATAGTTCTAGCATTCAGTGCACCTGGATTTATTGTTCTAAAAAACCAGTCTGAAGGCAGGCAGCATACTACACTGGTCTCAAAGACATTTGATTTTCCAATAGAAAAATGCCTACACAACCTACCCATAACACTGAGTCATTTATTCTATTTATACTATAATAATTTGGCACTTAGACTCTATCTTACTGTCCAGATAAATGCATTTAACTGAAGGCCAATAAACTATTACCCCGCACTCAGCGATACTCAGAAAACTCACCTCCAGCTGGAATTTCAGATGCTCTCTCATGCTCTCAAAAAGAAGAAAGCACACCCTGAGGGAGGCTGCATACAGATTGAGCCGTTCAACACTCAGTAGCTGAAAAAGAAAAAAAAAAGCCCTTTAAGAATTGCAAAGGCAAGTCCTTATGTGCTATAAGTAGCAGTACTATGGCACTGCAGGCATCACCTGCAACCAACAGAAGATCCACACACTGCCCCCGTAGCAATGATATTTTAAAAAACAACCCCTTGTTCAACTTCCTGGTCCCATTTTTTCGCTAGTGAGGATGAATATACTTAATTCTCATCTGTGTGTGGTAACAGTTTAGCTACCACAACTTGGCTCTTTTGCCAAGTCCACAGAGACTCTTAGTGGTAAAGGAACTTGGAGAGGACCTGCCTCTGAGATGACCCCAGTGCAATTAATAGCTTGGTATTCCCCAAAGGTTCTGCCTGCTGCTGAGCTGGTAACTTGCATCCATAATTACCTCAAAACCAGTTATATCAATACACAGTGTTATCCCACAGTAACAGTTCATTCAAATCACCCTTCTTGGCCCTGGTCTGCAAAAAATAGCACGATAACCTCTCTGGCTTTGCAACAGCGCTGTCTGATGCAATTCAGAACTGTCATTGCAGTGCAGCAGAGAGCTTGTCTGCAGACCTGCCAAACCCTGTAATACTAAATTTCAATACACTGTTTGATGGAAATTCATATCTGACTTCCCAGTGCCATACACCATGCAAGCATAAGCCAGACTCACTTGAAATAGGTGCCGGCACAACTCCTCCTTCACGAGTCCCAAGAGGGACTGACAGTTTGCAATGGGGGCTGATTCCAGGGCAACAGTCAGCAGCTGCAGCCCCATGTGGATCATCACCTCCGAGTTGTGGCGATCATGAGGGTTGGTGAGCGAGATGAGAAAGCGGAACAGTTCTCTAATACATGGCAACCCATATGGGACCAGAGCTGCTCCTAAAGAAAAAAAGAGAGATTAGCAATCTAAACTTTCTTTTTGCTTTTTTCAGGTGCTGAGCAAGTGTTAAAAATTTAATTGTTACAGACCCACTAAGGAATAGGAGCTTATCACCCTCTTAGCAGGGCATGAAACACAACAGTGGAAATGAGACAGGACAGCATTGCCCACCTCTCACCTTCTTTTTGGGAAGACTGAGTAAAACGTACTCCCCGGGGATTTACATAGTCCATGTCATGAACTGAGGCAGAGTCAGACTGTTCTGCTACAGATGTGCACTCCTCTAGGACCTCAGGGATAGACTCAACAGAGGCTGACTGGGCCTTCTCCTCCCTCAGACTTTCGTTCTTCATTGATATGTCATTTAAGAATGAAAGAAGCAAAAGAAGAGTTAACAAGAACTAAACAAGTGAAAAAAAGGCTCATTTGTTCACAGTTCATTTGGAACTATTAAAACAACACAGGTCACTAATGGAAGAGTATCAGAAAAACAAAATTTAAGAGAAAAGAGAGCCTGTACATAAGCTGCAACCCTCTCTACCCTTCCACTTACATCGAGTTCTCATCTGCTTTATATTACTCTAGGTTATGAGACTAAGGACTTTACTTCAAAAATACTCCCATAACATATCACTTCTTACTGCCTCCAAGGTTAAAATTTTGCTCATTTTTTGTTTTAAATGCTACATAACTTCAACACCAGTACTTCTGTTTAAGCCTTCCTAGCATTTTTACCATTCAAGTATCTGCAGCTCTGAAAGGCTCCCTGCAGCTCTATGATCCCTCCTCTCAGCAGCATTACTGTTTTGGGGGGAAGTGATATGCTGGGAGTTGGAACTTTTCTTTGTAAGTTATGTTCATGTACCTGGAGTTCGGGCTGATTTTGATTTTCAGTGACTTTGGACTCATTTGAAGGTGTTCCTGCATTAAGTCCCAAAGAAGCGACTTGGTCCAAGTCTGTCAGGTCTTCCTTGGATGTTGCCTGTGAGGACAGCTCCAGCGCACTGTCTGTAACAGGGCTGACCGCTGATGAAACATTTTCTGAGCTCCCAGAGGAGCTAGGAGAAGAAGCATCTATGAAAGCAACTCCACTTGCTGATGAGAAACAGAAGCAAAATGATTAGTATCACTCTGTCACTCATCCACAAATTCATACATTAAATACAGCAACAAAGAATTCTTTCATTACTACTTCACACTACAAATGGTCTCAGATAGCAGCACACTAATGTGAGAGAACACAGACAAACTAAGGTCTCTCTTGCTAGGTATTAGTGAATTAAATAGATGAACACAGGAGATAGTAGCAGTTCTCCAAATTTAACACAATAGCTGGAGTCCAACAGACTCAGCTAATTAAATAACTTACATAGTTAGATAAAGGGTGCAGAGGATTTACATAAGAAGGAATCTGAAAAGAGTCCAAAAGGTGTACTTTACTCTTTAATACAACCACACAACCGCTTTAAATACTCGCATCAAGAGTTAGTCATTCCTTCAAAGAGAGAATTTTAACTTGATTCTAAGGCAGGACCTATTGCTTTAATTCTCCCTCAACAAATGAAATCACATCACAATTCAAATGTGTCTGAAATACAAGCAGTGAAGAATCTTTACTATTTCTACATATGAGACAATGCTCCAAGAATCTAAGTGTTCCTTTTGAAGAGACCCACACATTTGGAGCTCTCATTGTTCTGAGTAAACTTAAAAGAATTTAAAACTGAAATATTTAAAGAAGAAAAGATATAATGCAGGACACAGTAATAAAGGCACAAACCAGAGTTATGTTATGAATTTATTTACACATGAAATGCATATGGTTTTGCACAGGGCTGTTTTATTGACAACTTGATTTTTGGTAATGTCTTAAATAAGCAGCAGACTATTACTTGATTTGCAAAAAATGTATGATGAATTTTGCAATCTTTTCTTTTTTACCTGCTAAGCCAGGATTCTGGCTTAAAAAGCACCACTAATACATTAGCTAACACTACATAGTTAATAATATGCTTTGTAAAACAACTCAACTTCCTCTCTGAAATATTACAGGAGTTAAAATGGCCTTTGACAGATTTTAATACCTGTCTGAAAAATTAAATATAATGATAATTTATGCAGATCTAAGTTCTCATCTACATGGAAGTTCTGAGTTATATGATTGTACGTATTATTTCCATAGTTTTCACCAAACATGTTGTAGTGTAAAAACATACTTTGGATGGCCTTTCTCATCAATATGCACTCCATTTCCTGAAAACTCTTCTTCATGGACCTGAAAAGCTATGTTTTATTGCTACAGTCACTGAGAACTAATATAAAAAGAATGAATGCAAAACTATGTGAAGAGAAATGAAATAAAGACAGATTCAGAAAAGCTCTTGAATGGATGCTGTCTGGTCTCTTGAAAGACATTTCAACTTACCTGTGGTATTAGTAGCATTGCCTGCTGACTGTTCTGTCCCAGGAGAGACCTTGGTTACATGTCGAGGAGGCCTAGGTGATCTCTTCTGCTTTTTCCATTTTGATGATTCACTCATTCCTCCAGCTCTCATTTTCAACTGAAAACCAATAATGATTGATATCAATATTGCAAAACCACATAGCATAATGAATTACACAAGCCAACCCGCAAAGGCTACCTCAAAAACCTCAAAGTCAGGCAATAGCACTTAAATATAGCACACAAATTAATCAGTACCTCAAAATCATGCAAACTATCCCTTGACTACCCACATATTAGCCAACACTCCACACCTGAATCAAGGAACCTTTAACTGCAGTTACTCTGCTATAATATATACTCAACAGTTCAATTATCACAACATTTCCAATTCTCTATCAGTATCTCATAACTTTAAATTAGGATAAAGAAGTGTCTTAGACCTACAGGCACATCTCAAATCTCTGCTTTTTCCAAAGCTCCTAGGCTTCCAAAAGGCATCAATTAAAGTATGTAAGTAAGCATTAGTGAGGTTTGACATTAAACTAAAATTTCACCATCTATATAGATCAAGCTGAGAATGAAGCGTGAGCATGCTGCAGCTCCGTCACTGATCTCTTGCCTCAATTCACTCTTTGTCTTTGTAGCAATGCCATGCTCATTTTCTTCCATGTATCTTTCACTATTAACGAGTATTTCTAACACTTCACTTGCTACTGGTGCATGTAACATTGCAAATGCCACCCTAGTGATTTAGAAACAAACCTTATTCTCTTTTCATCTGTCTTTTGCCATTACTTCTCTTCAGATCCAAATCTAACCTAACTCTTGACATCTTTATTGACCAAGATCCTACTTCTAGTTCCTATACAGATCATTGATTGGGAAAACAAGAAGAATAGCAGGAGCAGAGCAGACTGTTTGGCACTTGCTGCGCAGCATTGCTATTTCAGGCATGCAGAGATGCTCCAGAACTTCCTAAAAACAGTATGATATTTAGTGACATGGCTAATGGGCCTGAGCAGCATGAAAACTGGTTTCTTACAACGCAAGTTCCTGCAACTGCAGGACTACATCTACTCCTGTGTTTGGTAGCTGCAGTCAGCTTTTCTGATGCTGCCACCTCCTCAGTTTGGGTGCAAATTTAAGCCCTGAATAGGTACTTTGCATGTAGTAGAAACCATTCAGCAAGTTTCAGTACCAGGCCCTATTCAGTATTCTTCTTTGTAAATTTGTCACAGTCAAGTTTTATTTTGGGCTATAATATTCCTTATTTCTTATATCTCTAGCATCAGATTTAACTTATGTAAAAGACAGCTATATTCTTTAGTCTCTTCCTTTATCTGCAACTTACCTCCTTCCAGCTATTGCTACTCTTAATTGCCAACAAACCTTCTAGGTTCCACTACTGCTTTTCCTTCTCTTTCCATTTTCCAGGTAGAATTCTAACTCCCTGTATACAGCCTCAGCCTGTACTTCTTCCCATTTAAACAAAGCTTGTGAAAATGTTATGTCCCAGTGCAGTAGACCATTTGTGTAACTTTTCTTTGCACCACAAATTGTATTTGTTTGATGACTAATCCCCAAGTTTTAGCTATGCTACAGTTTCCTTGAGTGTGCTAATTAACAAATTCAGAATTACTTTGCTCCTTGTTATTTCTTTCAAATATTGCAGCAAGAATCTTCTAAATCATAGCTTCTGGCAAATACATGATAAGCACACAGCTAAAAATAAAATTCTGTCAATTTAAAAATGTTTTACAATGCTTATGGATCACAATCTTTTCATGTCAAAATTATCAGCTGTCTCATCTTTCCTATTTACTGCTTCATAGGGCTATATAAAATCTGTGTTATCTTTGATTCTTGCCAATTTTTAAAATCTGAGCTTTAAATACTACCAATAGCTTTATTTATTAAAGGCTTAAGCTACAAATTTGATCAGACACTTTTACCTACCAGCTATTTCAGAAATTCTAGGGTTTTTTTCTCCTTTTCAGTAACTTATACAATAAGATCTGAAGATTTATGGTTCATTGTACCAAACTACTTTCATTAGGAAGGAAACCTGAAAGCATTATGTGTTAAACCCAATAAAGTCCATTTCACACAGTTTCAAAACAGACTTTGCATCTAACTACTAAATCCTATTGTCATTATTCACTATGTTAAAAGTAACTTGCAGCAAGATGCAAAACTGAATCAGCAAAATGGAGCTGAGATACTGATATGGGCTAACCATGTACCACTCCTTCTGCCCTCAGTCATGCTCCTGAGAAACAGGTGACTTCTGAAACATTTTATCAAACAATGCAAGCTGCCAATTTAATTAGTGTTTCTAATCACCCCTTTCAAACACCACCAAATACCACCTCAGTTCCACACTAGCCCATTCAAAAAAGCACTTTTCCTCAGACACGAAATCTACCCTCTGTGATTGTCCTGTGCTTTAATTTCCAAGGTTCCGTCTCTTGAGGGTCATAAGATATAGGCTCACATGTAACAATTTTGATGAACCCATGCCATCTTTCAGATACTGAGTCACAACAGCTTCAAATGGATAGGAAACAGCTTAGTCAGGCAAGCAAGAAGCCTTAATTGATTATTAAAGAAGCCAAAACATCTAATCAGAGTATAAATCATTTAGACCAGAAACTAAGTGTATTTGACCTTTTTTGTTGTGGTGGTTTTAGGAATTTCGGTTGGGGTGGGTTTTTGTGGAGTTTTGTTTGTTTGCTTATTTTGGGGTTTTGTTCTGTTTTTGGTTTTTGTTGTTGTTTGCAGTTTTTTGTGCAGGGAGCGGAGGGGTGGGTGGGGTGAGATGAGACTACCCAGTAGGTCTTTTCTACTTCATACCATCCAATCTCCACATTCTACACAAAAAGGTATCCTTTTATCAGAATTACTTGATAGGACTACCTAGGATTACATCCCACATAATTTTGCTCTCCCTCCTTTTTTTTTTATTTTGCTATTTCCTTTTGCAATGCAGCAAACTATTGTACAGCTTTAAAAATTTGCAGAAGCAAACTGAAAAACAGAAATGCTTGATAAAAACGTTTCACCAGTGTCAAGAGGCTATATGCTGTTTTAACAAACAAACACTTGAGTTTGGGAATTCTAAAAGAATACATGTATCAAAGGATAGCAAAGTAACATCATCCCTTCTGGATTTTCTTTGAATTAAAAGGTAACAATCCCAGGACTCCATGCTTTTAATGTTTGTATAAAAATTGTAAAAAACACTTGTACAGTTTGCCTTTGACAAAAGGAACTATTTTGAAATCTTGTTTTTACCTTCAATTCCAAGGCATTTCCCAGTTTCTCTAGAAAGTTTCATTGTATGTTAACACAATGGTATTTTAAACCTAACATTGCCTTTTTGACTAAATGCAGCAGCTAAATGGCATTTAATAGATCATTAACATATCCTGTATCTTACACAAAATCTAAAACTCTCCTTTTCTCTTCTATGCTCAGTGATATTAGAGTTGCATTTGTTTTCTAATTATCAATGTCCTTGAGATTACATTAAGCGTGTACTTTTGACGGTAAAAATCACCTGATGTTAGTATTTTAAAAATATTCTTTAGAAATGAGAGAGAGGGAGCTCAGAGGTACTGTTCGTTCACCTTGGAATTCAGTACAGATTCAATTACATTTATCTGATTTGCCTCTGCATAAAGAAACGTCCACAAAATAATAGAAGAAAAAAAAATTACAAGACTCCAAATGCTTCCTTTGATAGATGAGGTTTTAAAAATAAAACCCTAGCTAGTCTAGGAAGGTGAGGAAAAATGTAGTACTACAAGATACTTCTGAAAGGGTCTGTGAGGTCTCTTTTTTCTACAAGCCACCTTACCTGTACTCGTTTGTTTTTCCATAAGATACTGTAAGCCTCAAGAGAAAAGGGCAGGGGCCAATGATTAGTAATTAAAGTGATTATACTAAAACATGAGCTCATTCTAGATGCAGCATGGAACTGGTCAGCACACCAAGTAGCGTTCAAGACACAAAAGCATGCAGAGAGAACGCAGTCCACGATCCAAGTCCTGGAGGCAATCCAGTCATCTCACCTACGTACCTGCCTGTACTGCAACAACTAATGAAGGTTAATGGTGAAATGCATTTATGCATCTTAGGCAACTATGAACAAAATCCACCCCTAAAATCTGTGAAAATTCAGATTTATGTTCCTCCTCACTCCCACTGCAAAACCCATTAGCTACAACACTTTATAATACAAAGGGAAACACTTCTTAGTCTTTTCTTCTGTGTAACTCTGCATAAATCTGCAAGTCTTGAGCTACTGCCTTTCATACTATCCTTTTTAGATAACTGTTTTGTCTTAGACACAGGACAAAAGAACAGCATTTCTAAATGTTCTGTTCAGCTCTGTTTGGACTAAGTAACATTAATGGCAGGCAAGAAATAAAGCCACATTAAATTTATGAACCAACATGGAAAACTGAGAAGGGTCCCATCTAAGTTTTTCAGGGCTACTATGATTGATCCAAATCAAATAATCTCCATGCCTACAGTATTTCTTTAGAAGTATTTTCTAGGGGAATTAGCAGGGACTAACACGTTTTGTAAATCTAATCCCCCATTAACATGTACTCTGCTGGGACACATACTTAATTTTGGTAGAAACAGGAACAAAGATGTTGAAAATTTACGGCAGTCTCTTTCAAAAAAACCTTAAGAAAGCACTGAACTCTGTGGCCCTGTATCAAGTAACAAAGCTCAGAGATTCATCTTGACTAAAAAAATTTTAAGGCATGCTGGGTCAAAAGACTTCTCAGGTATTATGGAGGAGCTATGTCTATAACTAAGATCAACAGGCAAGACACACAACACTTCAGAGAACAATCTACACTTTTTAATGTTTCTTTTCTTCAGGTTTTCACTGTTTTTCAATCTTACCCTTGCCCTCCAACTCCCTTCCTCCAGAGGATACTATGATGGTGTCTTAGGTGGCACTCACCAAGACACTGAATGCTGCAGAAAAACAAGGGTCTCTCCCTCCCAGGCCTGCCCCAGCTGCAGCCACAACACTGCAAAGCAACCACGGCATGCACTTCTCCAAAAGCCATGCTGTGTCCAATGAGTGGTAGGAGATTTGCTGCACACAACGTAACTATCTCTCAGGTGGTGTTTACAAGAGAAGGAAGAGGGGAGTAAGGTAACAAAGGAGAAGGGAGAGAGAGACCTTCAGGTTCTTAAAGATCAATACCCTCTCTAATTGGTTCAGGGCTTTGGGCTGTTCCCCACTACTTAGCTCCAGTTTGTTGAGGAGACCTGAAGAAATCTGTGAAAGATAGGCAAATGCATGTTTTAAACAAAGCAAAATAAACCCAAAGAGAAGAATAACCTGGCAAGAGTGCAAGGCTGCAGGGCACGCTCCTGGCATGCACAGCAAAAAGACAGTACAGGGTAACTGCACAGACCGGACACAAGACAGAGCATCACTTAACCGAGCTGGGAGCAGCCATCACTTGGCAGGGGCAGCCTTCCTACATCCAGTCACCTTCACTTCACACCTTCTGTACACAGACCCTGACAAAGCCTGATACCTGCCCTACATAAGCCTGATCTCTTTTAGCTCTCTGTAGGCCAGCCTACCATCATCACAAATCCTGTGACTTCTCCCACAGCGAGGGAAACAAGCAGTCATTAGTTTACTATACAAGAAGTAAAGCCCTAAGCTTCACTAGGTTTCAGATTCCTACAGCCAAGTATTCAGTCTCTCAAAACACTGCTATATTGGCTCTGACATGTATGTTTATCTCATGTTGTCCTTTTTCTCAAAACATTACAATAAAAACAGAGTAGAAGTTATAAATTGTATATTCAGCTTTAAGTTGAAAGGTGGTTATTTCTTCTCTAGCACTTTTTCCCATCCTGTTGCTCTCAACAGCAGAATCTGTTACCTTTACTGACATTCTTCATATGGAAGATTAAGATTATAGAAGGATATATGGAGTTCCTCAGGAGGACCTCCCTCCACCTAAGAAATTACTACATTAATAATCATATAAGGTCACATAATGGTATTTGAAATACTGAATTCAGCTGCTAAAAGCCTCACTTTATTGATCAAGATGGTGGCATTGAACAAATCTAGAACTTCCACCCTCAAATTAGGGAAAGGTAGATGAAGAAAAGTCTGCTTTGATTTGGCTGCTACTAGAGATGACATTGATCATGTGAACTCAGATTTTCATCACAGAATGCTGTCCCTTCTAAAGTCACCAGAGCTTTTTCTACAAAAGCCAATTTCATGATGCTTTCATGCTGTTTCACCAGCCTCAAAAAGTTTCTCTTCTACACAGGAGGAACTGGACAAAAATACATCCCAAGAGCTCAGTATTAGGCCTGCAGTGAATGAAGAATGATGAGAAAGAAGCTGGAGAGAGAGCAGAAGACAGCAAATAACTGGAGAATGACACCATAAGGTCCCAGAACTTGCTGAGGTTTTCTAGCCCACAGCAGCTGATGGCTGTTCCCAGAATCCAGCCTGTCTCACTTAGGCAGCAGTATCATTAACAAGACTTGCCACTGGACTATGTGGACTTAATCCCACAGAATCTGTGATCATTTCTGTGGTTAAACATGCTCTTTCAGTGAACTAGGGACTTGTAGGAGCAAAGAAATACAAGTGTGAAAACAAACAAAATAGAGCTGAGCGCAAGCCCAAGACAGGAGCAGAACAGTCAACAGAGTGCTGAGTCTTACCTTCTTCATGTTCGTTCCCATGTAGCTTTTAGGCTCTTCTTTAAACTGAGGCAACCTGAAATACAAAGAGCAAGCCAAAATACATTAGCTTACATGAATTAACAAGAAGGGGAAAGAAACACGCTGGTCTTTCCAGTCATGCTGCAGATACTAGAGAACCCAAATTAGGTTTTCTTTACAAAGAGAGACTCTCCTCATTTCTTTTCCTGCCAAAATCTGCCTAGGGAAAAAACCCCCACAAGTACAGATAAGAGGTGCTTTGCATGCTATTACTACTAATGGTTGCTTTTCTGTATTGATCTTCCTACCATGAAAATACCATTTCTTTTCCTTCAGTGTATGTCTGCAGCAGTGGACTAATTCATTCAAAACAGGTTTCTCTGATGCTGCTAAAAACAGCTGCTGAGCCAGTGTCACCCACACCACTACTCTTGCAGTGCACATATTATTGCTAGTCACAGCAATTCTTCTCTTTGAATTTGTAGAAATCCCAGTAGTTATCCTGTGTTCTGCATCATGTAAACACAATTGTGGAGAGCAACAGATGTACATTTAAGCTGAATCTTTTGAGATAAGCAGTTTCCATCTCAGGATGAGGTAGACTGCTCTCACCTGTGCTACCAAATGACAACACATACAGCTCTACAACTCCACACACCTTGCTCTCTCTTTTGCTCCTTTACTACAATTCTGTCCTTACTTGATGAGGGTATAAAAGTGTAAAAGCCTTGGAGCACAACTTTGGCTGTTTCTTTTTCTGGAAAGCAAGATGGCCAAACCACCCCTGCAGCTGCTGCCTTTGCCTAACATCTCTATCCCAATGTCCACAGGCACACATCGGTGTCTCCAAGCCTTATCAAGAAGGACAGAGGCAAGGATTACACAGTAAGTAATAAAAAAGCACCAAGCAAAATTCACATATGCATCTGGAGAAAAAGTAATGTGGTCTCTTCTCTTCGAATAGATTGATTCTGACTTTGCCCCACATTCATCCAGTGCACATGATGCAAGGCATGCAGAGGAGAAAAAGCTGAGATGCCATTGGAACTGTGTGACAACAGGAAAAAAATATGATGCAACTGTATTTCATAAACTGTCAGCTTCACCAAAATCCTATTCTACTAAAAGTATATCTGTACCTGCACATTTCCTTTTCACAATACTCAGGGAAAGTCTATGAGAACCTCACTATTGGAAGAAACAGTCTTGAAGTTAATTAACTTACTTGAGTTTAAAAGAGGAAATCTTAATTACCTGAAGGGTGCTGAAAAGGCAGAACATTTGTCCAAGACACATGATTTCGAGAGTTAAAAATGCTCTTTGATGTCTGAGGTCAAAGCTCTCAGCTTGAAACCAGTGTGTGGCTATTCAATACCATTTCTATTCTCTCTGCTAAAGAGAGCTATATTTTTTAGAACACCTTTTTTTTCAGTGAAGTTTGCATTCTCTGTCCTGAAACTGGTTCTCTATCCTAAAGCTCTTCATTACTTGGCTGTCCATCTCTCCTCAAAGGACACCCTAAACCAGGCAACCTGCCCTACACTTCGGTCTCCCTGCAGTCTAACAGGGTCAGCCCTAGAGAAAAGTGCCAAATCCTTCATCCCCTTCCACCTCTAAATAATGACCATTTTGGATGATTTTTCTGGGGGCCCTTAAGTGGAAGTGTGGAATCTTTCTGTCCTTAGAGGGCCATCTCAGCAATGCTGAGGCAAACACAAGCAGGTTTACCTTGTGAAGAGCAGCTGCACCATGTCGACCAGAGTGTGCTCTGCAGATTTTCTCAATAACTCTGCGAAGACAAAAACAAATAACACAGGTGTCATTACTCAGTGTGATATTATCAAGAGGCTTCTTCAAGCAGACTCCCCTCCGAGTCTTGTTTACAGAGATTACGGCAAATTTATTAAAACCAGCTCCAACCCCGTGTTACTGCAGGCAGTCACGGCATCACACGGTGGCGCTGCACAGCTGGGGAAAAGAGCAGTCCAAACTTGTACAGCGAACGCCCAACAAATTTTCCATGAAGTTGTAGCAAGACACAATAATATAAAGCTCAGCAGATTTCCATGGATGCATGCTCTACAAGAGAACTAGTTAATGCTGAGGAAACCTGATCATTTCTTAACGGCAGAAGTACGAGCAAACCTACCACTGAGCCTCATTTCGAAGCATATGCGGAAACAGGACTGCATGATCTCACACACTGATTCATTGGTGAGGTGGGCTCCCACTGGGGTCAGCAGCAACGTCCTCAACACCTGCGAAGAACAGCACCCATATGAACCACACTGCAATGATACTTGCATGCATTCCCAAGAGGAGGTTGGTTTCCTCAAGAAAGGAGGTTTCTCCTGGAGTAATTTAAAATGAATGCTGTGCTCAAGAAGCAAATTAAGCCAAGACAAGAATGATGTCCTGACCCACTTCTAAAAGAGGCCCAATATGCTGCATGCTACTCAATACCTGAATTCAGGAAACAGGTATCTGCTCAAAACTACATAGACCAAAGAGGTATACAGTCCATAGGTTTGTCCCTATAAAGAATTTTTCTCAAAAATAAGTTTGAGCACTCCATATTCTTAATTAACCCCCCACCCAACACAGACCATGTACAAGGTAGAATTACCAACACTACTACATTATCAAGTCCGTAATTTTAAAATAATTTAATTTAAGCTTTTAACTATTTTCATTTGGAAAAGCTTTTACCACAGGTATATGAGCTATCTGTTTAAAAATAAAGTCTGCCACTAAGCTCCTGCAGAGTCAAAACACTGCTCCCTCCTCTTCATCTCTATGTAACAAGATATGTTCCACAACAGGCAGCAACCATTACAGTAATTACCATTTCTCTCCACTTACCTGCAGGATTTTCATCAAGACAACCTCATCGCTTGCATGATCTGTGCCCACAAATCGGGCATGAGTGACAGCATCTGCCATGTTCTCCATCCCCTCTGCTGTGCCCTCATGGCTGGGATCTGAATAATAGAATAAAAATATGTGCCAGGGAACAGCCATCTACAGCCTACCACCTCTGTGGGGAGACACTGACACAGAGATACTGTATGACCTTCCTCAATTTATGTGACTTGCAGTGAGACAAGAGCATAACTTGCTTGACAAGAGCATAACTCACCTTCCACTAACAGGCTTTATAACTGGGAGCTTTCAGAAAGACTTTATCAAGAGTCTACTTACATTTGCAAAAAAGATATAATCTAACAAAGAAAATAATTACAATTCTGCTGTTACTGGTTCTCTATGTTTTAGATGTTAATTTCTAAGACTGTGTCCTATTCCCTACAATAAATCACAATCAGCTGTTAATGCATTCAGTGCCTCCTTGGGAATAAAGAAAAAATAGCTCTAAAACATAGGGAACTTAAAATTTACTCTCATGAGAAGAAAATGCCAAACAGATTCCCCTAAAATGGAGAAGGGGAAATTGTCTCTTGTTCTACTTCCCTCCCAAGGAATGAGAGCTGAGAAGGAACGGACCAGTAGCTTTCCCCAGAGAAAACAGCAGACAGACACAATCACAGTTTAGATATCAGAGTTGCAGGCCTCCCACTTCAATCATTCATCAAGGCTCCATCTCTCCATTTCAGCCTTTTGCAGCTACAAACAATGGTGCAGTTGAGAGAATGTTTAGGATGAGGTTGTTGCTAGTAACTGTATCTTGTGCGACATTACAGTGGCTTCAGAAAAACTGCCTCTGGCTTTGATTTTATTCTCACTTAAACAATATGGCACTGGGCAAGGATCTTGATACCCTTCTACCTAAACAGTCATTAGGAAAGAAAGGAGACAACCTAAACATTGCTTAATACCTCATTAATTGGCAATGGGGCCTCTTGAACTCCAGCAAGAATGATGTTGACAGAGGAACCAAGCAAGACCTTCTATGCTTTGCAGAGAAGCTTCACAGATTCCCTCTTTGACTCTAGTAATGTTCACACCTAGGAAGGGCTAAGCTCTAGGTTTTAAAGAAAGCTGCCCTTATTGTCGTCCAGAGACAGCAGCCTCTATCACACTCTTATCCTGAGCAGCTGCAGGATAAGAAATTTCTCATAGTTGTATAGAACTGAAATGGCATCAGTGTACTTTAGAATCACATAAATCTGCATAGGAACAGCACTTTGCCATTGCCATCTCTTACACATCCCTATTAAGAACAGAGCTTGCTTACTTTTGACATTGTTCACGCTCATACACACACACACAAATCTTGCATAGTTTAGATCGAGTTGTTCTGGTTTGCCAGGCAAACTTCACTGAGCTATCAAGGACGCTGTTCTAAAACCAATGTGTCACTTTTTACCTAGTTTAGCAGCACCATGCAACAGGATACAAAACTCTGATACAGGGAAGCATTAGGTAGGAGGCCTGGCTCTCAAAAGTAGTCCTCTACATACCTTCAATAATGGGTTATAATCCAGTGAGAAGCTACTACTGTTCTACCAGAGGCAAAAAAATCAGTCATAAGTTGGTGTCTCATGCACCCTTATTCATGGAGTTAATAGCTTAAATCACCAATGGTGATGTAGGCTCATTCTGAATTGTCTTAATTGAATTAGGCAAAGACCAGTGGTGTGACAATGCCAGCACCTGCATTAACATTACTGTTAACAAGCCTCAATGACCACAGTGGAAAGCAGCCCAGGGAGAACCAAGACAAAAAAGCAACTTGTTGCAGAAAAGCCTCCCAGGCAGAACACACAGATTCACTTCACTGTCACCTTTTCCAGTAGATGTGAGTTACCCTAGTCTTGGGGATATATTAATTATAGTTTGGATAAAGAGTGTGTGTGAAAAGGAAATGCAAGCAAGTTGTGCATGTGCTTCTGTGACAGATCTATGAGTACTGCTTTGCTGTTCTAGCCCCTACCTTCAACACCTCTTTCCCAACACATATCACGCCTGACTACTTCAGCTCTGGCTTCCTGGAACAGCACTACAAATTCAGGTCAATTTATAAAACCTCTTGAGTTCAATTAAAAGCACAGATACTACTCCTTTGCAGAAACAAGATACAGGAAAAAAAAATCTTTGTTCCCTTGTGAGAAAACAGTACAGAAAGATGTACCAATGCCTGCTCAGAATCACTAACAAGAAGAAGTTTGAGTGAGCACAACACCAGTTTGGAAATTGCCATCTACAATGCAAAAATCTAGAGACCCCATCTAGATACACACATTTCATACAGGGTGCTGTCTTACAACAGGTGGGCAAATGAACAAACAGAAATCGGAAAATCCAGCTTCTGAACCAAAGGGAATTCAGGAAAGCCAAAAGCCTGCTCAGTAACACCTTTAATGGAACTAAAATAAATCCCCACGGAGACAGAAAAGGTAGAGGGGAGAACAAGCTTTAAACTCCTTAAACAGCAAGTCCTCTCACTGGAAGTTGAGCAACAGCTACTTACTTAGAGATATGTAGCTTTCAGGAACATCAGGGAAAGCTACCTTTAGAAATAGAGCCAGAAGCTGCTGTGGACAATACAAAGAGCACATACCTTTTCTGAGGGAAATACAGAAAAACCCAATTCTGAAGTTTAGCCACTAGTCTTCCTATAGCTAAGGTTTGAACTCATCCAGTAGGCTGACAGCTCGCTAGCTGCTGCAAAACTGCTGAGCAAGGAAGTAACTAATCTGAGGGATAAAAATCAATGGAAGTTTAGTATTGTCACACAGTTTTCTAGTACTTTAAAAGTTACTGTGTAATTTATCAACTAAAACTCTTGTAGAAGAAGTACTTAGAGCAGAGGATAATCACCATAAGGCTAACTATTCCTGCTAAAACACACACGGTGGATGTCAAATAATTTTATCTGAGCTGTGACTGCACACTATACCATTAGTGAATTTGCAATTCAAACTACTAGAGATCAGAAGTCTTAAAGTCTACTCAAGAATTACTCTTTTCCAACTGCTTTTAAAACAAACCCCTCAGCAATACTGGCCTGAAAAGGAGACAGATAAGGAGACCTTCTGACATGTGACAGAGTAAAAAAACAATGAGACTACACAAGGATTAGCCATGAAATAATCTGGAAATGGAAAAAGAAAGCCATTTTAAACAAAGATATTTATCAGAGGAGTTTGGTCCTTTCACTGCACCCTGGTTTTCGACCCAGTCTGTGCAGCAAAAAGCAACCACTCACAGAACAAAGCTAGTGTCACTTTTTCAAAATGTGCTGGTTTCCCCTGTCATTATGCAGTCCCAAAACACAAAATAAATATCGATTTCCCTACAATGGTTTTGCCAGCATCCTTCTCTCTTGCTAGTTTGTATAGTTTGAAACAGATTTGTACATTAAGAACAGTTTTAGGCATTTCCTATGTGTAGGCAAACAATCTTTATCACAAAACTGTCATATTACAAAAAGAAATTATAATACCACAAAGCTTTCATTTAACAACACAACCTAGCCAGATGTTCAGTCAGCACCACTAATCCCAGCCTAACTGGTATCTGGAGCAGCACAAAGGACAAGGCTGCTCTGAATGTCACCTGAAGCAACAACGAAGGTCTTAGATTACAGGTTCTGCCCCAGAAAAAAAGCCAGGCAGAAAGTCTTCCACTGTCTGCTACAAAGACACCCAATCACCAACAGTTACAGGGAGGCACTCATATTGGAGTGACCCAATTAATAAACAACAAGTAGCTTAGAGAAAGGCTACAAATTCTTAACTCCATTTCTTCCTGTTTCTGCCTCAAATCAAGCATTTGTGACAGTCGCTTGTGCAGACATTTGCCCAGATGTGATACAGATCATAAAAGCCCAGAATAATAGTCCATCCCTCATTGTAATGCTGAAAGTCATATTCTGCATTATTGCTTAATCCTTCAGGTGGACATGTTTCACAGGCTTATTTTTTAAGATTTCTTTATTGGCCTAGGAACTTATGTCATTATTGCATCATTCCAGTTATGTTTTTGCCACTTAATTATATCAAATACTACCCACTAATTGAATTCTTCATACACTAGACTTTCATCCAAAACTTAAACCTTTTTTCCTGCAAGTTTCTATTTTTGCTTATTTTAGTTTTGTGTCTTTCCCACAGAAGTGATTTGTACTGACATAAAGCTCTTTCTTTTTCTAACTGCCTTCATGCTATCTCCAAAGAACTAAATATTTAAAACAACACTACCAAAAATTCAAAGTGTTCCCTTACAATGCAAAGGAGAAAAAGAACTAAGAAATCTGAACTCAGAGGGAAGGAAGATTGATAAAATTATTTTCTTCAAGTGAGACCATGTATAAACAAACACGGATAACAGGTTTTATAATTCACACAGGTATGACCAGAAAGTACTAACAGAACTTACAGAGAAAAATCAAGCACCACTAACAACGGGATGACACACTGATGGCAGACAGAAAGCCAGCTAATGAGTTACAAGCCAGCTGAGCCATGGGAACTGACCACATGCACATTATTAGTCTTTCACAGATACAAAGGAGAATGTGCAAATTTGAAAGTTTAAGCAACAGCAAAACTGTCTCTGCCATGACAATTGTGGAAAGTGAAGAGTGCTGGCACACTACTGGACAAGGTCTGGGACTGGGCAAAAAATCATCCTCATTCTAGAGCAGAAGTACTAGTCCACAAAACAAAATAAATCCTACTGTGTTTCTATATGTTGCAACATTGTAATCCGAACTGGTATTCGTCCCTCCCAGACCCTTTTGCTTGGAAGGCATTAAAAAGCAGCTGGTGACCAGCACAGTGCAGGCCCTAAGCACACACAGCAGTCCGGGCAGAGCAGAAGCTTTGGCTCTGTTTCTAGACATTGCTGTAGCACCATGGAAGAGCAGCCAGTAAGATATTAAGAAACTGCTGATGCTGATTTCCCCAGTGTTAATGACAATTTTCTTATTTCCCCAATTTCCACATTAACACCGCAAGCATGTATCCTGGCCAAAGACACAGCTCACAGAGATGCATTTGGCTGGCATTTTGGTAAATCCCAGGAAGTCATGTAACATACCTATTAGTGCATATGAGAGGAACTTATTCACAGAGGTGAGTGCCAATCCAGTTATGGGGCCTGTAGTGTCTTCAGAACGGATTACTTCCAGAAAAGGCCGAAGAAAGACATTAGGTTCAATTTCAGATAGCTCTGTAAAATAAAAATAAATTTAAAAAGACAATTAGACTTGGTTCCTTAGGATTCGTTTTCTCTTTAAGAATATGCAGCAAGTTTCATCTCAGAGAAAAAAAAGCCTGCTTGAGGTTGGTTTCAGAAGGCTGGTGGGAAGGTCAGGGCTGTTTTTACATATATACACACACAAACATAGGTATATGCATATATTTTAAAAGCAATGGTTTGTAAAGTTCACTTTCTTGAAATCTTCAAAACAGCTTTCTGGAGCCTTCTAAGATCTGATTGTAGGATATGCCATAAACTCCACAGAGGCCACTGTTACATAAATTTATGTTTTAACTCACTGGCAGATTCATTTGCATTTTCCTATTACTCTGGGAATTGTGTGATCCCATGAACTATACAGACCCTGTCCCACCTTCTGCCACCCCTGGAGCCTACTACAGATAAAGCCTCGTGCTAATCACACGTAGAGTTACAAATGCACAACCAGGTTCATTGGATCTCTTGCAGCTCTTTGCCTGGATACAAGTTGCATTTCTGTAACACTAAATGTTTGTTTGGCAAAGACAAGAGAATGCCACAAGATAATCTAATTTAAAAACTCTTCTGTCTTGCTCTCAGAATACCTGTATAAGCCTCTCAACCAAAGAATTAAAAAGGGCACTCTTCTCTACTTGCTGCTTTGGCCAGCAAGGATCCCCTGTAAAGCTACAGTACAAGAAGGCAAATACACTGAGCTACTGAGCTGGAGAAAAAACAACTAACAAGCTTCCTGAACTTTCCAAGATGATCAAGGGATGCTTTGGGATTGAAAAAGAAATACAGAAGAGAATAACCAGAACTAGGGAAATCGACCAAGAAAAACAAATGAAAAGTCCAAACCAAAACAAAAACCAAACTCAACCAAATAAAATACAAGGAATCAAAATAAGAGGAGCCCTGAGGGGGATTTAGGAGAAAAAAGCATTAAAAAGCAGGTGAAGGCAACCACAACATAGTCAGTACACAGACACAGAAGAATGCATTAGAAATAACTTGAATAATTCTAAGACTAGAAATATTTAAGTACAACACTTGCTGAAACCTACTTTTTATTCCAAATAAAAGTTAACAAGTCTAATGGCTAATAGTGTCACAGGATCACTGGCATTTATATCCTCGATAATCAAATATTGCATTTATTTGTCATATGAGCTTCTTTGAGGCAGGGAAAAAAAAGACTGCAATTCCTGAATTCTTACACAAACTGCTGCTTTTCTAGCTACCAATATAATTCAACTATTTTGCTGAGGGGAAAAACCCCAAACCCCTTATTGTGAGGTAAGAGAAATTCTATTTTATCACAATTCCTATTGAGAAGCCTTAAGTATCAGAGCAAAAAGTCTATCAGAAAGTATGTTAACATAACTGTGTCAAATTATGGCAAGAGAGCAAAGGAAGAAAATCAATACAGGGACTTTTGTTTTAAAAGTTAAGACCACAGAGAAGAACATCAAAGTGCTGTTAACTAAAGCAAAACTGCAATTAAAAGGGACTTTGGGAATCATTACGCCATCTCCTTCATTTCAGCCACCAGTTCAAATAAGGCCAACACCACTAACTTGTGAGGGGTTAAAAGAAACATGATGATTCAACATTTTTGGCTTAAGAACACCTCCCCCAGTTTGTCAGATAATATGCTGGTGTGACATTACAATTGTGTCACCTCTCAATAGCACATGGAAATGCAGCTGATCGTAAGATATTTTCACTGATGCTTATTTAAGTGTGCTTTATAGAACACTTGTCTGCTTACAAGCACTTGGACAGCATTAAGTACAGTGAGACTACTAGGGATCAAAACTCAAATTCTTCTTCCCCAAAACTGATCCTTCCTATAGGCCAGACCATAATTCTGTCAATTCCTCCAGCCTTGTTCAAGCCACTGAGTCCCAGGATGAAAAAGCTGCACTTGATTAGTAAGAAAAATGGGACTTCAGCAGATGTACATCCCTGCACATGTAGAATGAGACAATGAAGACACACCTGCTAGCAGAGGATGTATAGGGCACCATTAATACATTTTTTGGGACAACAAATAGATATTTTCTTTACAACAGTAGGGAGAGTTTCAGGTCTTTCCTTTCAATTACAATTGTGAATCTTATGTCGTTAAAGACCAGATTCCCTTGCAGTCCAATTGAAATTCACAATTTACATGAAGATCACAAAACAGTTTGTCATAATTAGGATTTAACTTAGGCACATATCATTGATTACACAGCAATTTTGGCCAGTTTCCCTAATATTCAGAGATTCCAGACTTTAAGGTAACAAAGCACTCTACATTAAGCTCCCTGAAACTGACAGTTTATGCTGTAAAACTGTTTAGACTGGGTAGCTGGTGCTGTGGTATTAAAAAAAAAAATTAAAAATACGCTAGACAAAAAGAGAGCATTTTTAGTGCAGGACTTACCTGCTAAAGGACTATTGTCAGAAAGTACTAAATACCAGTGAAACACCAATCCCACTTCTCATTGCTTGCACTTGAGGAGCATTGACTTGATAAATACAATGAGCTCTTCTTACCAGAAGCATTTGCAGGTATTGAGGAATTACAAGGGTCACCTGCTCCCTTTTCAAGGAAGAACTTAATCTTGGTACTGGTCCTTGGTTTCAATGGGAAGTTTAGGAGCACAGAGAAACACATATTGTTGCTATTCTTGCTGTATCCTGTCTTGAAAAAGATTACTTTCATGGGCTGAAGAAGGTTCAGCACCTGAAAGTGGCACTAAAGCTACCTGGAAGTTTTTAACCCAGTGACAATTTTGCAAACAAGCCAGTAAATCAAACATATATCCTCTTCTTTTAACTCAGTCCTGTTGAGCTCAATGAAGTTAGTTCAGAAGCTCTTTCCTCAACAGGTTTTCTTAGCCTTGTACAGCAAATGTGGCAGTGTCCAGAACAAACCTGCCAGCCCTTTTGGATCAATAGCTCCAACTGCAAGGTGCACTCCACACCAGCTTTTCTACTACAGCTCAGGTTTGATCTAGAGCACAGAACAGCAGGACATGAATAGCATTCTCTTCACAGTACTTTGGTAAGGTGGGACCATAGTCCTTAGAGGGAATTGCACTCCCCAAAAAATTAAAACTTCACAAAAGAGACACTACAGGAAGTCCTGCCATCACCTGTAAAAGCAATACTGTGCTCTTCTGAAAATGTAGGAAAAAACACTCAGAAAGTGCAGGAAAATCAATTATTACTTCAATAATTCCTTGTGACAAAAAAAAAGGCTATATAAGGTACATATTAAATGTTCGCAAGTATATACTTGATGTTTATGACAACATTCCAGACAAAAAGTGGCTCTGAAGTTTCAACTCTGGCTCTTGTTCTGCCAGATTCAGGTTCAGGCATTACAAATGAGGTAAATGTAACCAGTGAGAGAACTGAGAACTGCTGATAGAGATGTTTCTCCAAGTATATTTTCTAGCAAGAGACATTTCTCAGGATGATTCTCTGCTTAAGCAACCCATTTCAACTCTGGGGGAAAAAAACAACCAAACAACCCGCCAAACCTGCAAGTATGACTTCAGCCAATGGTATTACAAGAGGAAAAACTCAATAAGTATCCACAAAGAGAACAAAATTTCACAAGGGACTACTTCAAGCAGCTTTCCCTTGAAATCTACTCAAAGCCAGGGAAAAATTATATTAAAACATAAGTCTTACATTAAGAGCTTGGTCTGCTTTGGGGACCAGCTGGAAAGCACTTCCCATTCTTTTCATACAGGTTTGTTCAACAAAATTTCAGAGAAGCAAGAAGACCAGCATCAGCACAACACTCAGAAATGCTCAGGTAGCCTAAAGCAGTGCAAAGAAATTAAGAAGGGAAAGAGTATCTTAAGTAGTGTATCAGAAAGACAATTCTTCAGGCTGGCAATTTTAATGAGGATAGAATTCCTTTGAGACCACAGTACTTTCCTTCATTCTTCCTATGGATTATTTGAACTTAGACACACATGTCTATAAAGATATTTCAACAACTAATTCATGTTTAAGCACCTAACTCCCATTTCAGCAATCCCATCCAGCCGTTCTGGCACTTCAGCAAACAAACTGCATCAGACCTCCAGCATCCCCTTTCTCCTGAAGTACAGGAGCAGGTCCCCCTTGGAAGAGTTTTCTTACTGTTAGCACACTGTTGGCACATTCCTGATCTAAAACGCTCACGTAAGCTGCTTTCTCTGGCAGCCCAACTCTTCACTCCTGAATGACTCTTATCAGGATCGGCTATGCGTTCCGAATCAGAGTAAATGAACAAGAAAAAATCGTTTATGACAAGTTATTTCAACATCGTTTGTCCCGAGGACAGGCAACTGCAACCCAAACCACATGACCTGGACTCCTCTTATGCAGCAGCTGTTGGCCTTTGACGGCCAGCCTTCAGAAAGGCTGTCTCCATTGTATCCCATGCACCTCTGCAGTGCAGACAAGCTCAGACAAGAGCAATGCTTCGAGCACGCGCTATTACGTTCCCTGCTTACAAACTGAGCCGTACAATGAACAGGCACTCTCTTTTCTTAAGGTGAGAAAAAGACAAAGGTAACACCGTAATAGAGCAGAAATCCAGCTTTTTGGGACTCTTGCCTTGGGGCTCAATCAGTTCATGCCACAGAAAATCAAGGTATCAGCAAGTGCTTCCTGGGTTATCCTCAAAACCACTTTCTGGCCTATGTGATAAGCAATTTGTTCTCAGTTCACCCAACAAACACCAAAACATTCTGTGTTTTCACTCAAAGGATAAGAAGCCCCTGCAGTCTGGATCAACAAGTTAGACTGAGTAAGTTACAAGGAAAAAGGACAAAATTGTCCTTTTAAAACGGTCTAAAAGTATGGAGTGGTCAAACTTTTTGGATTTTCATAAACATTTTAACTGCTGAAATAAGTACTGGCTCTATCTCAACCAGGTCAAAATGCAGGGAAAGGAGAAATTCTTTTGAGTTAGTCCTGTGATTATAAGCTGTCGAATATAAAGGTAAACAAATCTAGCAAAAGGAACTACAGTAACTTGTTCCTCTAAAAAATTGCAGAGCTTGAATTTGCTTTACACAGAGTCCCTAGATAACAGGCACAGAACAGTATATGCATCCTGGTTCTAGGTGCCTTGGCAAAACTGCAACTACAGAAGCTCTACAGCTGATAAACAGAGGAGGAGCATGTTTTTCACCACTCGAAAAACAAATTCTCCAGACTGACTGGAGCACATGCCACTCTGCATCTGAACTGAAAGACATGTCCTGACTTCTAGCCAGCAAGTCTACTCCAACTTTGACATTTAACCCCAAATCAAGAACGGCCAAATAATGTTGGATAACAAGTGTAAAAAAGCTAAGCTACAGCTGACCTACACTCATTTGTTCCCAAGCATATGTTCTGCTCTGCACAGCCCTGGCACAGACAGTGTTTCAAGTGAAAAGAATCCTCTACCATCTCTCCCCTACAAGGGGATCTTACTGTTGTTTTCATCTTGTTTTTCTTGCATGTTCTAGACCAGCCCTTGTAACACAGTGCAATGTGTAGCACATTGTAGAGATTTTCTGATCTGAAAGAACAGACTGCCACCTATACAGTCTGACTTAGCAGCTAGTGTTAGAGAGAAAGCTCTAGTTCTCCTTCCTGAAAATAATAATGGCAATGTCCACTAAACTTCATAAACAAGAGGTCCTCAAAAGCCACTGGATAGTCTCTCTGGGTTCCCCAAAATATCATTGTCTTATCCTAATCTAAGTTCCTAACAGATAAAGAAAACAGGATTATGCCAGCTAGGGAGAAGCTGAGGAGCCAGAAGCTTACATCCTAGTTTCCAGAACACATAAATACTGGGGAGATTGCCCAACACAATATACATACCATGAGGATGTGTGGAAGCAAGCTTTGCGCAGCTCTGAAATCAATACTTCTCCACAGTAAGTGATATCAAAAGCTTTGCATACAATAAAAATAAACACAGGCTGAAAATCAAGGATATTCAAACCAATGAAGGAGGAGTGTGAATTAACTGCAATCCTTTTCAAAGGATATCTGTAAAATATACTCTTCAAAGCGAATGCCCTATGAATTAAAGTGGTCATTCAGGGGCCCCAGCCCACCAAATCAAGAGGGAAACAGTGCCATTCAAAGCCACACATGAATGCAAAGCTGGAATTACAAATGCAGTTTGACAAGGGGAACCCAGAGCTGTCAAGCCTGTTCTGTTTGCCTAATTTCATTACAATGGTACAAATGCTTTCATTTGTCACACTCCAGCTTCATGTGTTTATCTCCCTTTCATTAAACATGACTTTAACAAATTATTGTTCCATAGCGCCAAGATCTCAAGCACCCTTCAGAATTGAGATTTTTATTTTGGGGAAGCATGACAGAATGCATACTGAGCATTTGACTCTTCACATCCTTTGGTTAGGGCAGCATAAACTCAACTAAAATACTGTCTTCTATAGAATTAGTTACATCTACCAGTGAAGCAGAAGCAGTGACAATGCCACCAGTGTGAGCCATTAGTTATCAGGAGTTTCATCTGACGCTATGCTTCAAATTCAGCTGTTCTGACTGACCATTAAAAATTTCTGGGCATTTTTTCATAAGCAGGTATTTGCTGGAGTGTCTTCAGCCAAAACTATACTGTAAACTCCAGCTGTGCCTCCACTGCTACTTTAAGTACTTTTCAGCCAGCTGTAGTATTCTGTTCCAGTGGTATTACAAGAAGCGGAAGATATTCACTTCAATCACAAGGAAAGCAAATGCTATCAACAAAGGTATGGAGCTACACAGGAGGCAAACTTGCATGGTTTCTATTTGGATGGACTTAAAAGTACAGCCATGACTACATGCTCCACCTTGAATTTATAACACCAGTCATGAAGACTGATGAGTGTCTGGATATGAGGTTATTTAAAAAATTGAAGTTGTTTAATTCTGTCTTTGTTTCTTAGCACTGAGGAGACAGCAGAGATTGGCATAATTGCAACTTGACAAACTTTTTTCTGAGCTATGGTTGACATGTACTGGTCAGAGGTTATAATCAAAAGACTCTGCTTCAAAATAAGAACAGCTCTTGAAGTGAACTGAGGGGTAATTTAGCACAGTAAAGTTGAAGGTCATCAGGAGTAAACCTGGCTACAAATCCTAGACTATTTCCTCTCATCCTGTGACCTGAACACCTCTGAAAGGACATGACTAATTCTGATGAAAGGCAAAAAATCAAGTAACTATATAGTAAATGCCTCCCATCTCCAAACTGGTCTCTCATGAGTGTGTCTTTTGCCAGGGTGAAGAGTAGTAAGAGTAATTTCAATGCTAACCCATCCTTGTTTTCATTAAACCCTTCCTCCTACATCAGAGGAAGCATTAGAGCACCACTTGACTTTGCTAGCACATTTCACAGTAAGTTTATTTACATATGATAGAAATAAGCAAATTCAGAACTGCTTAAATAGTTTTTTAATCTCCCTTACAGGAAGGTTGATTCCTCTAAGGAAAGAGAGATGGGGTAATACAGCTGATCTAAGCCTCTGATAGGTTTTGGAATATACCACTAGTTTTAGGGCTTTTACAAACAGAAACAAGCTCTAAACTGTTAATGCCAATTGTAATGGCACTTAGTTCTACTCCAAAAAATTGAACTTCCCAATGACTCTACAAAAACTGATATCACATTTTACCCCTTTTTGAAGCATTTTTCTCCCATGGATGGACACTACTCAGCCTGAAGCTCTGAACAGCTTTCAGGGGAGAAAAAAAATCACCCTTCCCATACAGCTGTTGGAGTTAAAAACTCCAACCAAACAAAACCATCCCATTAAAAAGAGGCAAGTAAAATGCAGGCTCACTTCACCTTTTGTCTCTGTTTAGAACCAGAAGAAACTGTTTCAAAAGATTCTTGCAGAAAATCACCATGCATATGACAACAGCCACTTCTTGTGATGAACCTGCACCAGGTCTGAAGTTCAGAACTCACAGGCACTCCTCTGAGCCAATGACATTAAACTCTAAATGAAATTACTAAACCAAAATAAACCAAATCAAAAAGCAGCCATCCCATGACAAATTCATCTGCCCTTGACCAAATGCTGATAGTTATTGATCTTGCTGCAGTTGTGAATTAGAGCCAGGTTTCCCAAGGTTCCCGCCTAATACGGGAAAGAGAGCGTGGCCACTCTAACAAGACAGACTAGGCTAAATGAAACCTGTGGGGAATTGCACTCTGCCAAGTCCAGAGGATGCACTTAGCTGTTCATCTTACTGACAGCACAAGTTTGATGCATGTCAAGTTTAAGCACTCTTTTTCCTCTCTAAAAGAAACCGGCACATGTTGAAGAAAGAGCAATTAGATTGTGACACTCTACAGAACCCTATTCAGTCACTGGACTTGCTTCACTATGATATTTTACACATCTTGCACAGTACCAGGCCCAAGCTAAGTAGGCAATTTAAAAGCCCAGGAGAAATTAAAACTCCTTCCCTGGTGCTTTAAAAGCACAGTAATTCTCCACAGCTTTGTGTGCCTACCATGCTATGAATAGAGCTCTCATTGCAAATTCACCGTGTTGTGAAAAGGAAAGCTTCACTGTTTCTAGGAGGTTGGAGGAAAAGATTACAGTTTTATCATCAATTAGCTGTCTGGATGTTACTCCATTCTGTTTACCCCTTCGTCAAGGGAAGCCCATGAGTGCCAAGGGGAAAAATTAAAAGGAAATTGAAGAACAACAAATCCCAAACAAGCGAAGACATTTCTTGTGATGCCAGAGAATCAAAAATGCATCAGTGAGGCAGACAAAATCCAAAGAATGAAATTAAGAAAAGCCTGATGACTCAAGAGGAAAGAATCTTTTAAGGACAAAAATCTCTGAAAGGTTTAACGTACCTTGCTGTTATGATTTACACAAATTCTTCTATTCAACCTGAACTAATCTAGGAGACATTGTGCTTTGCTATATTATCAGAAAGTAAAATTCCCAGGTACTAATGGCAAAATACAATGGCCCAGAGCTCAAGAACCACACACCAGGTTACCACAGATCAAAACGGGAGACTTGAGGAGGGTAGGATGCAAAACATCATGGGGATATTAGTTTCAAACCTAGAGAAGTGGAACAGAAGCAAAAGGAAGAAGAGCCCATCCTGCTGGCAGCCAACCCAACCATTATCTTAAGACATTCCAATAGTAGAAACATTAAACAACATTCTTTCTCCCCCACAGCAATAACTGAAGCAAACATTAATCCGTGCACACAACACTCCCCAAAAATTTAATGCTGCCTGCATTAAAAGGCAGCTCAATTCCTAGAATGATGACAACAAGTGAGTATTATGTTCTTGCAAATGGACTGGGGAAAGAAATTAATTTCTGCATAATGCAATGTGCTAGAGCAATCCACTGATACAAGGTCCTGATGATACATGAAAAGAAGCAGAATTCTGAGTTTTAATACTTTTGCTTCTTTTTTTTTTTT
>VXAC01005629.1:715406-766443 GCA_013399225.1 Rhipidura dahli
TTTTTTACTACAGTTTTTGCATCTGAAGAGGTCTGTGAATGTTATTCAACTTCAGTGATCACCAAATAGGATGTATTTTAAGACAGGCATAATGGAAACAATATTATATCAGACCCCAACTCCATTAAATACATTTTTCCTGTGCTCTGGAATCACGTATCAGCTGTAAAACCAAATAAAATGTCTGTGAAGAGTCAAAATGGCCTAAAAATCTATGTGAAGAAAGAGAATACTGGTTACAGTGTCTAAGAAAGTGTCAAATAGATCTATTTTAGTCTATTACTAATGGTTTTGATCTAGTAGATGCCCATGACAGAAGAAACCACTTCTGAGGGGTTCAGAAATTCAGCTGAGTGATCCTGGTAAAGGTCATCACTGACTACATGCTGCCCAGCAAGACTGACGTAGAAGTGACAGCACAGCGCAGAACTTCAGCTCACTCAGACAAACACGGCTGTTTGTTCAAGCCAGTCCCCAGTTCACACACTCAGGTAGGCTTCTTCAATCCCTCTCCTCTTCCCCTAGGGCACAACACAGCCTGGCTCTCCAACTGGAATACACAGCACACACTGACCAGGTCAGTGGACACAGCTCTGCTTTAACCTCTCACCCCTAGCATTTCTGCTGCCATGACCTCTGGAATTCAACCATTATTATACTTCAACAGCACTTACTCCCAAGACTTGGTAAAAAGGCAAAGACAGAAGAATTTCCTATTGATTTTCAAGCCTAGACCTACAGAATTTGCTCTGACAGGATGTAAGCATGCACACAAATAAACTAACCATCAAGTGGTACTGGTACAAATCAGCCTCTGCCACTCATCTCTCCTTCATGCTCTTGGGCAAGTCACTTCATCTCTGCTTCAACTCCTCATATGAAAAGAGAACAGATTTGGCCTTAAGTGCTGTGTTATTAGATTACCTAAAAATATTATCCAAAAAAGCAGCACCGAAAAGCAATAACAGCAAGCAATAACAGCTTTCTGCCCTATCCTTCCAAAATCAAAAGTTAACCAAGACTCCTAGTCAAAACAGCTATTTTACCAGTTCATAATTAAGTTAGGGAAATATGACAAGCACTATATAACACAAGTTAAAATCAAAATGATCTTTACAGTTTAGTACATAGAAAAACAAGCAGCTGAGCTTGTGAAATATCAAGGAAATTTACAGGGACAAACTGGAGGAAAAACTTGGCAGTGCTTGGCCACTCACTTTTGGGGTGCAAGTATTAAGAAACTCGATTTTAAAAAAAAGCTACCTAATTTTCAGAAGAGCTAAGGAATGAAGGGAAGAAAATATACATCTTTTTCTAAAGGGCAGCAGTTAAACTGCTAGTAAATTCTCACAACCTTGTCAGAATGAAACCACTTGACACACAGCAGCATTTTCAGCTTTGAGACCAGTGCTTAAAACCAGAAAGTGATTCTAGGTAACAGAAGGACTTTGAGGGCCCTTCCAAAAACTTGGGATGAAATCCCAAAGCCCTGGGAGAGCAAGGCAAGCACCTGTTTTCCTGAACAGTTGATTTTTTTATGCTGCATACTTTACACAGAAGCTGCATTATTCTGGAGAAGCAGCATTCCAGCCAAAAGTGCACAGTTAATGTTTTTTGCAGCCCCCAGCTTCCAGTGATGGATGACCATTTTATAATGAAATAGTTTATGCTCAATCAACTTACAAATAACGGATGTTTTATCCCAGAGAATTAAAAAGAATGTTTTTAACAAAAAAAAAAAAAAAAAAGGAGAAAAAGAAAGGAAAAAAGGAAGCAACACGAGAGGATCAGTGATGAGCAGAGGCAAAAGTTATTCCTATTAAGGGTGGGTAAAAACATCCAGATGATGGTTCACTTTAACTCTTTCACTGCTTCCAATAACACATGGAAATTATGCACAAGGTAGTATTTGCCCTGAAAACACCGACACATAAGTTCTTTTCCAGACCATTGATACATGAGAATTTTCAGCTTCTACAAAAATCATTCAATTGCATAACATCTCAATTAGTTTTGTAAAAACCTAGGGCTAATAAGTAAGCACTGTCTGCAGATAAACCTTTCAAAATATTCTAATCTCTGATGTCCATCCAGCATTACCAAAGTCATTCCTCAGACAACTCCTAATCAGCTGTGGGGTTTCTCCTCCTGCACTTCCACCTGTCAGTGCTGAGCGATAACCAGAGAAGTAAATGCCTTGTACTTAAAAGTCTACTGCAATTTCTAGGTCAAGTTTTGGAACCAAACATCCAAATTCAACTGATAATCATGACTCAGTGCTATACTGTTATACCACAACTGTTACTGTTGTTACACACTACAAATCAAGAAACCCCAGAGCTTGCAGGGCCATATGTCAATCAACACAAGTTCTTCAAAATGCCAGCAGCGGAAGCATCCCTTGTCCCTTTTCTCCCAAGTAGTATATTAAAGAGTCTCCAGCTAGTCCCAACATGCCAAATCACATGAGAATGGAAAGACAACCTTACAATTTTAGGAAAAATACATCTTCTAATAGGAATAAAGTAATGCAAGAGTGCAGAATAGTATGAGGTGCAGTGACAGTAGCTACGTGGGGAATGTCAATTAGGTATTGTGAAAGATATTTTCTAAAGCAGGGTGGTCAAACACCAGTACCGTTTGCTCAGAGAAGCTGTAGAAGCGCTGTCCCTGGAAATAGTAAGAATTCAGCAGGCTTTAACTCTGCACACAATCTCACTTCCAAGCTGGTCCTGCATTCAGCAGAGTATCTGAACTCCAGAGGTCTCTTCCTACTTAAATTATTTAAATTCTGATTTGTGCTTACCAGGAACAGAAAAACCCTTCTGTTATTGTACACACAGGCACTTTAACCTCCACTGAGTGAAGTGAGTTCTTTCCAGATCTTCTATTGGTTAGTAGCAGCAATGAATAAATACTAAGCAGAAGCTCACTCCAGAACTATACCTAGAAAACATTCTTGATTTTCTAAATCAGTTTTCTAAACAGAAGCTGCAGACTCAGGCTGTAACTGAATTGGAAAAGAACAAACCAAACCAAAACACAAACAAAAAATCCCCAAGCCAAAACCTCCATAGTTTACCAAATTTGGAAACTTTAAGAAAACTAGCAGAAATAGAGCACGTTTTTCCTGTGGTCTCTTAAAAAGATATTACATCTGCTTCAGATAATAACGTCAGCAAACAAACAGCACCTTTTTTGGCCCAGAGTCACAACTTCAGATCTAAAACAAATCACACTAACAATGTGAAGCTCCACTAAGTTCAGATTTATGGAGCTTTCACACTACTATTTGAAGAAATGCAAATAATAATCAGTCCAAGATTTCAGAAACAAAATCAATTCTCCTCCCTTCCCCATTCCTCAGCTGAAGGCTGGCACTCAATGAACCAGACCAAAGGGAGAATAGAGTTTCCAGCACCTGCTTCAGCTTTTTAGTTTCCAATTGAAACTGCTGTGATCTGGCAGCAGGCAGTCTGGAGATGTCATTTTGCTGCTCTGTGAACGACTGAATCTCAGTACAAAAAGAATAGAAATAGAGAAATGAGTGAAAAGAGCAGCAGTGGACAAAGGAAGCCACAACATAACTTAATACAGCCAAAGAGAAAGGGCAGCTGAAGACAGCGTGCTACAGAGTACCATGTCCTCTACAACCCAGTGCCTTCTTCCCCCTGTCTGCCTCCTGATGGTCTCTGTGGGCAATGCTGAGCAGGCATTACTTTCCACACCCGGGACAACGCTCTTTCAAAGAATGGTAAAATATGACTCAGCACTGATACATGATTTGGAACCACTTTAATACCAGACATTACAGACCATGGGTGTTTACCGCAGTAACATTAGGATTTAAAATCTAGAAATATACATTCCTGCTGATAGGGAGTTTCCCTTCTTTTACAGAAGGACACACAGATAACTCAAAATATAATTCCAAATAAAAAGCAGTTAAGAGAAAGAATGTCAAACACATTTATTCCTCACTATAATAGGCTTCAAGAAGTGGTTGCAAAACTGTAACAATATACAATATCTGCAAGCAGATTCCTTCACCAAAGAGGAAATGCTCTCACTCTTAGCATGTCTGCTTGGAAAAAAAAAGAAAGAAAAAGAACAAAAAGTACTCCCTTTAGTCCTGGTCAATACAGCATCTGTACCACCTCCCCTAAGAATCCAATTTAAACCTATGAGTTAGAATAGCGAAACTCCTGCAGTGAATGCATCTTTACTTTGGCCAGAACCTTCCCAACAGTATGGCAGCACTCACACTAGGTAAGCTGCACCTTCAGACTGCTGGTAGCAATGTAACTTCAGTTTAGTTTTGTCTAAAACCGGAGGGGTGAAAAAATACATTGTTTCAATTGCTTTAAAGAAACTAAAAAACTCCAAAATAAAATCTCCTACACACAGCCCATCAACACCCATTCTTACTTAATCTTATTTCCTTCCCCAAGACAACCACTAATTCTTCCAGCTCTCAAAGCTTCCTTGGTCACAGAAACTGCTCACTGAAATTTCCCAAAAGCTGGAGAGGCAGAAAGAGTGGAGAAAGGGTTAACCCACAGCTGGGAGAAAGTTTCCCTGGAAAATTAGAACACATGCTGTGGCTGTGACTAAATTTCACACTGGTTCCGTTGAGTACAAACATCCACAACTGTGTGCATTTGAGAGAGTAAGAGAAAATGAAATGCTCCTTATATATTAGCTTCACCTGCTAGGTTCCTTCAAATGGATAGTGACACGCTCAAGGGACCAGCAGAATCCTTCAGACTCACTTCACATTTCAAGCAGAGAAGAGGTGCTGCAGGAAATGGAAGTAAGTTGTCCTTCCCTTTTCTGTTCCCACATTTTTGGAACATCCTGGGAAGCCAAGCTTATTATCTGACAGAGTTAATTCTGCTGCTTAAGACTAGATGTGTCAGAATGGAAGCTACCTGAGTTGACACTTAAGACATCTGTGCCATCCAAGTACCTAAAAAGAGCAACTGTACAGAGTGAACAGGGAAGATTATGTGCACTTTAAAGTTCAGCTGATTATGTTTCAAACAAACAGGCAGCACTTGTCTGATCAGACGTAAATACAAAGTAGAGATTAAGAATTACTAAGATAACCAGCACATGACCATAGAAAGGTTTGGATTGGAAGAGTTCTCTGGAGGTCACCTACTTCAACCACCTGCTCATTCAAAGACTATTCTGGAGCTCTAACAGGTTGCTTCAAGGCCTTATTCAGTCAAACTTCAAAAATCTCCATGGATGGAGATTCCACTCTCTCTTCCCTTGTCCCAGTATTTAACTTTCTCTCACAAGATTTTTTCCCCCTAAGTACAATTGGAATTAATTCATATTCATGACTCTGGATCTCCTGGCCCATATAGGTTGCTCTGTCTTTTTTGTGACCCTTTAGGCAGTAGAAGACTGCTATTGGGTCCCACTCACCAAAAGACTGTTCCATTACAGAATGGTAGGAAAGCCTTAAAAAAAAAAAAAAAAAAAAAAAAAAAAAGGAGAGGAAAAAAAAAAAAGATGCATCTTCACTGAGCTGAGAGATCTCAAGAGGGGTTATCAATACAAAAAGGCACAGAGAGGCTAGCACTTACACTTATCATCCCTAGAGAATTAGTAAACAGCAATAGATCAAATACAGAAGAACACTTCCTTCTCCTCAAAGCATTTTTTTACCAAACTACATAGGGAGAAGCAGAAAGCTGGCAGACAAAGTATCTAAAGCAGAAGGAGCCATATGATTATGGTCATCTCCAAGATGCCCAGCACTGTTCCAGGTAGGGACAGAAAACTTCGGCTCTTCTCTTTGGAAAAGGGGATTATAATGTGTCCATATTTAAGAAGAAGGCAGGTAGGGAAGACCTTCATTAACTATACTAGTCTTTATCTGGTTCATTGCCTTAATTTCCTAAATACCTAAAAAGTTCTGTTCAATTATATAAGGACTGCTTTGTAGCCATCCCTCCTTGACAGGAACTAGCAAATACAGGGTTAGCAGATTACAGTAAATCACTCACTATCCATTTCGCTGCATAAACTAACTTAAAAGGTTACAAGACCCTCATAGCAAGGAATTAATCACTTGCTCTCACCATGGCTTTGGAACAAATATCCCATCTGACCTTAAGTACCTACTTTCACACTCCAAGTTGTCTTCATTAATGAACACACCAATTTTCAAACAAACCAAAAAAATGAAACAAAAGAAACAAACAAAACAACAAAAAATGCCTAAACCCATCTTTCCCCAGTGTCTTCTTCCAACAATACTAACCAAGACTCCAAGTAAAACAGCCATGATTCATCCCTAAATCATATCATGTGAAAGTAAAATACTTTGTGAGTTTATTTTCTTAGGCTGAATTGCAATAAGGCGTTTATTTATATTCTTTTAAATATACTGACAGTGACTTGTACTTCCTCTCCCAACTATCACTAGAGCAACATATACTTGCACCTAATTTTTAAATTTCACGGATTACAGAACTGCAGTTAGAGCCTACAGACCCTCATGATACACTCCTTTCTGCCTCAGAGAGGAGGGCCACCTACATTTCACTGAATGTTGTTAGATATTGGCTAAGAAACCGACAAAAAGATTTCTTTTACAAAAAAATTGTTTCCCCATGAAACACACCATGAAAACAAACTATTTAACAGATTACTAAGTGCCAACACAACACAGTGGAAGAAGTTCAGATTGAGGGGTGTGGGTGGGTAGCTTCCAATAATTCAAAGCATCTTGATGTGCAGTCCCCATACCTGGAGGTAGTAAAAAGCTGCCTGGACATAGCCCTGAGCCACCAGCTCTGGGCAGCCCTGCTTAAGCAGGCCACTTGGACCAGAAGACCTCTGGAGGTCCCTTCCAGCCTCAGCCATTCTGCTATTCTTGCAATTCTACAGACCCAGTGAGAATCCAGTGACAACCAGGGGCTTAGTTTTCTGCTAAATATTCCTATATTTTAGATTTAGAGACCCCCTTGAAAAACTGAAACTTCAATGATGCCATCAAACTACTTTAAATAACTCTAACATTAATTATCAAAGTTCTCATGAAGTTAAGGTTTTACTCATGGCTTCCAGTGCTGGAGGCCATCAAAACCAAACACAGACTGAAGAGCTTATTGAGCTGTTCATTTTAAGGTACCTCATATAACATGCCAGGGGAGGGGAGAAATTACTTGAAAACATGTCAAGAGTGCAGTCTTCATTCTTTCACATAGGTGTGTGAATGATGATCACTGTGGCTGCTTAGCAAGAAAGACTTCAGAAGATACTAGAAACTACAGTTCAAGACATCAATATTTATTATTAACTATGCCATCAGGGAAAGTTCCTGAAGTATGTTCGATTTGGGCTATGGTGCTATCTAATTTCAGGAATTTCAGGCACTAAATGGAAATCTTAGAAAGGAGAAAATGGAACTTGTCTTAAATATCTAAACCACCTTAACAATTTTCTCCCTCAGGAACGATTACCTTCTGGGACCTTGTGGGAAGCAGTCCCTTTTATTTTTTGGTTCTCCTTGAAAGTGCAAGCAGCTGCCTTGCTTATAAAGAAGCCAAGTTCTTCTAACTTTTAAAACTAAACAAAAATTGTATTTTCACATTTTCTTTTTAATTCTAAATACTTTTAGTCAAACCACTACACATCATTTATTAACTGAATTTACAGGCATTTATTTGCTTTAGAAAGTCATTGGCGGGGAGCATTGCCTTGTTACTATACAAATTAATGTATGACTGCATTCTAATAGGATTCAGCTGAGTTACACCTGCTCTAACTGCACTAATCGTCACTATGCCATGCTGTTACCCATTGCATAGTCAGTACTCCTTTTCACATACAAAACCCCCCAATTCTTCTTCCTCACTGTATCCTAAATAGCTCTCACAGCCACTGAACAAACATCAGCATATACAAATGTGAGCTATTTGGATAGCAAGCAACAGGGATAAAGCAAAGTACTTTTCACAGACAAACAGAAATAACAACCGCAGTCTATTTAAATTAAACAGTAATTTCACTACAGTATGAACAGCCACCAGGTAAACTAACAGAAAAACCTCCCTGCCTAGTCACTGTTAGCCTTTTTAGAAGCAAGAACTAGATCTTGTTCTGCTCTACATTAAAATTTTAATTTCTAGTAAGTCCTAGCAGTTTCTTAGATTTCGAGCATGATTTTGGAGTAACAATCAACTCAGCAACACGGAAGACATGAGATTTATAGGAGGATCCACACATCCTCTGACAGTCTGAAATGTCAGTGTCTTTAAAACAAATCTTTTGCTCTGTCCTCTTCTAGCCACTGAAGAGCCATAGCAGTGCTGTGCTGGGGGGGCTTGGGATGAGGGTACTTCATAGTCAGAGAGGAAAAAACATGAATGTTAGGAATCTGTTACTATTATTCAGTAAAACCCAAGACCTAGGTAAAATAAAGCAACATAAATTTATTTGATAAATCATTAACAGGACAACAATTATTTTGACAATCTTATGATTTTGTATCAGACTGTTATTTCAGAACCAATGACAATCTATAACTAAAACTCCTAAATGTACAAGATCAAAACATACATTTCAGCAAGCTTCATATTTAGCATACTTTGAATTTCCTTAGCTACAACCAGATTTATTCTATCAGAAATTGTATATGGTCTCAGAAGAGTTAGTGCATGACCTTGCATCCCTTTTGAGAAGTCACAGCTGTATTCCCACATTGACTGATAAAGACAACTGAACAGGCAAGCAGAGTCCTGTCCCCTCTTTGAAACAGGCCAGACATTTAAACTCATCTCTCTAAAAAATTATTTGCTACCATTTTAATCAAACACTGCTGGCTTTCCATTACATGGTTCAGAGCAACATGAATCACACTTGAAGCACCAGACAACCTCATACTTGGATCCGAAGTGACAAAAGGTAAGAAAAAAACATGAGTTGTCCTATGTCCCCTTTTAAAGGCTAACAACCCAGCAACACAGACCTCAGTCTGGTCTGAATTGAGTTATGTCTCACAGAAAATTCAATTCAAAAGCAGAAGTCTTCCAAATAGGGCAGAAATGACAGGTACAGACTTTAAAAAAAAAAAAAAGAGAGAGTATGTAGGAGTTGTGGAAGCAGCATAGCTGTTTACAAAAGGTTTGGTTAATAAAGCTCAGGAGCAGGAAGAAGAAAAACCATCTTGGAAAAACTATAGGTAACATGAGCAATGTATCAGACTGATACTTGGAGCAACAGGCTGGTTCACAGTTCCTCAGTAGTATCTGCCTGGTTGCACAGAACAACTTGTCTGTTAAACACAAATGTGATCCTAAACAGGATCTTCCAAATCTCTGCCTAGGTAAGCATTTCAACTTGAAATGCAACTTTCTGTTCTTACTAATATTGAGGAAGGCAGTAGAACAAACTGCAAGTCCTCCTTCCACAGAGGCAATTTCTCTTCAGTTCAAGTAGCCTTTAAACATAGAACATTTCTCTTTCTGAAAATTTAAGCAAAAAAAGAAACTAATTAATAATTTCTGAATTTGCATCAGGTACAGTTCAGCAAGCTCTGTCCCTCCCACTTGTCTCTGCCTCTCCATCCTGTAGCTCTGGTTTAAAAAATCTGCCCCTCTACACCACATTCTGGGAAGGATCACATGGCCACAACCCAGTTTACTCCCCAGTTTACTGTTAAGAGCTACTGGTCCAGCCATGTTGAGTCTGCATTTTCATCCTTTCTCTATGAGTGAGCTAGTGAAAGCATCTCAAAAGAAACAATCTCAAGAAAAGCTCCATATTTTGTGGTTTAAACTAAAAAGATTTAAAGTGCAAAGAGCAAAATGATAGGCAATCTTTGCATACAGATTTTAATCTTTCCTTGACAGCTCTTACATGGCTAATTCAGCTCACATAAAGGTTTTTTAGAAGACAAGCAAAGAAACTTGTGCTGGTCACAATGCAGTGTCCTGTAGCCTGTCAGCTTTAATAGTCACTGACTAGACTGAACTTAAATCATTTCCTAAACTCTCACAATCTTCTACCTCCAACATCTAGAAATGGATCAACTTTACCTTTGATCTCTCTTCCCTACCATGTCAAAATGGGTATGTCACCAGGGCTGAGGTCAGGAAGTCATCCTTTCAGAGCTATATACACAGACACTACTTGCCCAGACCACTGTTTTCTGCTCAGTTGCCTTAAACAATCCTTTCTTAATCAAAAATAGTAAATACCCCACCAAAAACAATGCCACAGAAACCTCTATCATGCACACAATTAAAAAAGACCAGCTATTTTTCCAATCTGTTGCAACAGAAACCTGTTATTTTGAAACAGCAGGCTAATGCTCATTAGCTTAGTACTAATTAACTCTCTCTCTATTCTGCACCTTGAATGCTTGCAGAGGGAATGTTAACTGGCACCCTGCATGGGGAGGGTCAGGCAGACAATGAAGACAATCTGCTGTCTCCTCACCGTGCAGCAAGGAAGCTGAGCAATTTCTGCTCTTGAGTGCAGCATATAAATGTATTCATGCTCCCCCCATTCTATTAATTCTATTTTGTAAGCCTCATTTAGGCTGTGGCTACCTCTTGGCACATGCTGTGTCCAGCCAGAAAAATCATTTCTACTAATCCAAAAAAGGTAAACTCCATTGAACGGGATGATCGTATCCCTTGCACTCCTGTTTCTTCCTAGCCTGTCCTGCAATTGTGTCCCAATCTGCCAGCATTAACACAGATACACAGCGGTATTTATTTGATGCCTATTCCACCAAGCTGTATTCACACTAAATCCTCCATGTGTATTTAATAAATCACACTAGTTAGGTGGGGAGGATTAGTTCCAAGTCACCTAATGACTATATCATGAGCTGCAGTATTAAAGGGATTAATATTAATCTTAGCCATTTCAATTCACTGCGAGAGGCCAGTCCCTGCTCCAACAGAAGCCGCAGCAGGCAGCACAAGAAATTCTAAACAAGAGCATGAAGATTAATGAGGGCTTCCTCATTCTGCCTGTGAGTCTTCTTTACCAGGATACAGGGCAGCGAATCCCCAGCAAAGACAGGCTCATAAATAAACACACAACACCACAAATACTTTGAGCAGCTGAGCCCAGCATAGAGTTGTTTTCACTCGCTATCTGCTTCTCCTGTAACCCACACCTCCAAGCACACTCAGGAATTTGAAAGGCTTGCACAGCAGACGATTTGTTTTCTTTCACTTAAAAGCACACACCTCATTACTCATAATAAATTACTCATTTTAAACGAGCTTGTGGAACTAACAGCTACAATGAGCTGTGTTCAGAGGATGAGAGCAGCAGGGGAATTTGAAAGGATAACTCACTGCACCGAGGTTAAAAAGGATGTCAGACTCCAACAGATTTGACTGCTTTATTCTTGGCAAAAAGAATCATTACAAGCAGAAAGAGTTCTTAAAAATGGAGAAAAAGCCATTTACAAAGAATTCATGTTAAAGTGAAGCATAAAAATGGATTGATACAAACCCATTTTCTGATGAAGTGCTGCACTCCATAGCCCCAGCAAAGACCCCATGTAAGGGTCTTGGCCTAAGCTTCATTGATATTAAAGAATATAAACCCCAATCACTGGCATAAAATTCCAGAAGTTCAGTTTTGGTCTATTGCAGATTCAAATGCAGTTAACTGTTGAAAAAGGAGTAGCCTTCTAAAGCTCACAGTTAATTCAGAGTGCCACAGAACAAGTAAGAGTCAGTCAAACAGCTGCATTCTGGAGACTAGTTGGTAAAAACGTCGATGAAAAAGGGGGAGTTGAGTCAGCAATATTTTCTGCCTTCACTGAAAAACTCTAGGCCCTTAAAAAAAAAACACAGACCACTTTAAACTGGAGCACAAGCCTGTCACAAGCTATTAACAGCTCAGCAGGTCCTCTAGGCACAACAGCAGCCTCAAACTCAGTGCAGATACTGCGCAGAGCTGAACACAGTACAACCACTTGGAAGCAAGTGGCTCACAACAGATGGAACTATATCTGATCACTACATTAAATATGACAGAGAAAAATCCCTGAATTTGTGTTACACTAAAATGTAAGTGATAGGAGAGACTGGTGCCAGCTTATCCAAGTTTATAAACTAAACACAAGCAAACAGACAAAGTGGAGTTGCATCACTTGCTGCTGAGCAGAAGGGAAGGGATCCATTAAGTGCACTGTCCAACCCTTCCAGAGGCAGAATAGACCAGAGATGGAGTTGACATTTTCTGTATTTGTAAACAATCTGCTGTTTTTTCACATAAGAAATATTTGGCAGCAAGGAAGTACTCAGCTCACACTCTTACACCTGTTTGTCTTGTTTGGTCTGGGGAGTTGTTTGTTTTTAAGAAAAGGACAAAGAAGAAAAATTCAAGATTGAAGGAGGTGAAACGTGCACAGGTTTAATACTCCAATAGCCCTCAGCAGTCAAAGAGCTGAAGTCCCAAAGTACCTTTTAAAAGGTAGAGGTAAACTATAGGCCATGCAGCTAAAGCCATTTCAGATGCTCAAGGAAGGGCTTTGTGTGGTGGCCAGCTATTTTGGAATGGGTGAAACATCTTATATTCCAAATGCACATATCATATATAGGCAGACCACTGAATGTATTTTTTTTGACAAGTAACCAGACAGACAATACAGCCACATACATGTTCAAATGTTTTTAACTCTAGAATGGCTAATTTAAAATTTGACATATATTGAGTTTGATACTTAAAACTCCACAAAACTGAACTCTAAATCTTGTGATTCAAAACTATTATTATTAAAAACAGCAAAACAAAAAAGAATGAAGACTTTAAGCCATCCATGAACACCATTATGGTTAGTCCAACAACCAAGTAATATCTGCCAAACTTCTAACACTGCAAGACGCTAGAGCACTTGAAATGTTTTCATCTATGCATACCCTTAATACTGAATGTGCAACCTCGAGTACCAGCCAAAAGAAACAAAGTAGTAAACCTTACAGTCTTGTGACCAAGTGGAAGTCATTAGTCATCTTTTCACATTTACTCTAGTCCAATCCAAAATACATACTCAAAATCTGTAGCAGCTCACTTACCAATTTTATTTCTGATTCTCTTAAAGAAGGCATTTTTCATCAAGTTTACTTTTAGCAGCCAGGTTTCAGTGGCAGTCAGCCATCCAGCCTGCAGCTTGCTCTTTGACCCGTGACAGCTCTAACTGGTAACTTAGCTGACACAGTGTTGTGGGAAAAAAACTAGTTTTCTTCTATCTCGCAAGTTTCATTTCCAGACTTGTTTGGTCTTCATAAATCAAAAATAACTGAATATTGTTAAGCATGAAACACATTTTAAGTTTATTTAATAGTTTTCTGGATTTCTAGGGTTTGGGGGGAGGGGTACTTTTTAAAAGCAGAAAAGCAGACATGGACAGTAGAACCTTCTAAACCCAAGCTGCACTTACTGCTGTTGAAAACATGATTTGTAACTTTCACCGTATTTTAAAAAACCAATAAAAATAAACTCTGCTTACAGCTTCAGAAAGAGGATAGATGGAAGAGTATTTTTAGTGCTTTGGCAGGGACAAAGACAGTCCCAGTACCAGACATTCTTGTAGTGCTAACAGGCTGCAAAACCCTCATACGAAAGATGCTATTCAGACCTGTGGACACTGTATAAATATAGGCGTATGTGAGAACTATTTCTGTGCACGATAGCAAATTTTTCCTCCCCATGAAGTCCTCTATAGATGAAGCCATTCTGCCTGCTGCTGTGTCCACAGTCCATTCTGCACACAAGGTCAGGCCCATCCAGTGGAGCTGCATCAGTCTCCTGGAATGCTGAAGTCCACATATTTGCCATTCAACATGAAAACTGCTTTTCAAGTTCAATCAGCTATAAATGTTGCTTTGTTTTAATTTTCCACTGAACTTCCTGGAACCCATTATCAGACTGTCAGGGATGTATATTTAGCAATGGCAACACGGCCTCTTTGCCGCTGCCCCACTGCTCATGTCACCTCCAATAAACAGAAAAACAATCCACCAGCAAATGACATTTTTTGCAGACTATTTACCGCCAGCATGAGGTAGTGGGTGAAACTGGAAGTGCATGGGGAAGCCTTTATCCATTTAATAATAAAAAAAGCTTAAAAAAATCATCAAGGGATCCCTAAGGAGAGAGACAAAAGGGAGCATTAATTTACCACTTACATATTAAGTCTCGTCTACTGCCCCAAGCTAGTACTCGCAAGGCTTGGTCTAAGTGAAAAGTGTTTGTAGAGAAACCCTTACTCAGTGGAAATACTTGCCTCCAACACCTCTAATGGTTTAAGTTTCAGAGCACTTTTAAACAGTCATTTACAAAATGATTGCATTTGTATACATGATTATTCTAATCCAGTATTGCTCAAGTACTAGAGCTTGAAAAAAATAAAATCATAGAATCATTTGGCTTGGAAGAGACCTTAAAGATCGTCTAGTTCCAACCCCTCTGCCATAGGTAGGAACACCTTCAACTAGACCAGGTTGCTCAAGGCCCCATCCAACCTGACCTTGAACACTTTGAGAGACTGAACATCTGCAAGTTCTCTGGGCAACTTGTACCAGTGCCTCACTATCCTCACAGAGAAGAATTTCTTCCTTATATCTAATCTAAACCTGCCCTCTTTCAGTTTGATGCCATTCCCCCTTCTCCTATCATTACATGCCTTTGTCAAAAGTCCCTCTCCTGCTCTCTTGAAACCCCCCCTTAGGTACTGGAAGGTGCTGTAAGGTCTCCCTAGAGTCTTCTTTCCAGGCTGAACAGCTCCAACTCCCCCAGCCGGTCTTCATAGGAGAGATGCTCCAGCCCTCTGAGCATCTTCATGGCCTCCTCTAAATTGCTCCAACAGGAACACATGCTGCATATACTGGGGACCCGAGAACTGGATGCAGCACTCCAGGTGGGGACTCACAGAGTAGTGGGGTGGAATCCCCTCCCTCAGCCTGCTGGCCACACTGCTTTTGGTGTAGCCCAGGACAGAGTTGGCTTTCTGGGCTGCAGGTGCACATTCTCCAGGTCATGTCAAGCTTCCCATCAACCAATACCCTAAGTCATTCTCCTTTTCAGGGCTGCTCTCTTTCCACTGTCCTCCCAGCCCATGTTTGTGTTTGGATTGCCCCAATCCAGATGCAGGACCTTGCGCTTGGCTTTGTTGAACTTCATGAGGTTCACAGCAGCCAATGTCTCGAGGTCTGTCAAGGTCCCTTTGGATGGCATCTCTTCCCTCCAGTGTGTTACCACATCACAGAGCTTGGTGTCATCAACAAACTTGCTGAGGGTGCACTTGATCCCACCATCCACGTTGCCAACAAAAAGGTCAGACAGCACTAGACCCAATACCAATCCCTGAGGACTTTGTCACTGACAACTGAGCCACCTGTCACCAGTCTCCACTTGGACAGCAAGCTGTCAACCACAACTCTTTGAGTGCAACCATCCAGTCAACTCCTTATCCACTGAGTGGCTCATCCATCAAATCCATGTTTTTCCAGATAAGAGACAAGGATGTCGTGTGGGACAGTGTAAAACACTTTGCACATACACAGGTAGATGACATCAGTTGCTCTTCCTTTACCCCCTTGCAGAAGGCCACTGAATTTGTCAAGCACAATTTGCCCATAGTACAGCCACACTGTAAACAATCGCATCCTTTTTTTTCCGTGTGCCTTCAGTTAGTTTCCAGGACAATCTCCATAATCTTGCTGGGCACAGAGGTGGGACTGACTGGTTTGTAGTTCTCTGGGTCTTCCTTTTTTAACTTTTTAAAAATGGAGGTTCAAGACCATCTAAGGAAGACGGTGAAGTCTAGTTCACCTCACTGCTGAAACATTGCCTTATAGAGAAGGGTTCTCACTCCCGTTTTGCAAAATAAATTTAACAACATCAACTAATCTCAAAAAAAAAAACCAAAAAAACCAAAGTCATCAGCAACCAAGAAAGGAACATAGATACAAAACTCAAACAGCTAATGGACTAGAGTATACCTTTAGGATCTTTTATGATAGATGGCAATTTACATGAGTAAATAAGAAAAGTAACAGCAATTTGAAGAATTTCATACAGAAGAGGAAGTCTGCCTCAAGAAACCAGAGCTGCCCAGATAAAGTAATGAAAACACTTGATACAACTAACACCTGCATGCAACTAAATCTAGAGTGTGAACCATTATCTGAGCCTTCCATTTTTCTATTTATGGCAATCTTCGCATGAGACTTGAAAGCAAATATTGCTTTAAGACTGTAGAGATGCATAAATCCAAGCTCTGAGATTTTACCTGTCTGTAGATCTAACCATTAGGTTCTGCACTGGAAAAATACATAGGGCATACACATGCTGGTCATCTCTAACTTCCATTCTGTCTGAATAACTAAAGGTTTAGATAACCAGTAACTGAAAAGCACTGAATGAAAAATTTCTATCTTTTTCAACAATTTGGACCACTTTGAATACCCCATTAGTCAGAAATGTATCAAAAATCTCTCTAAAATTTGGTACAACATCAGAATTACAACTGTTGCATGCTGAAACATGCCAGGTTTTAGACTGGTTTGTTAGAAGACTATTTACCAGTACTATGAGCACAGATGAACCAAATACATAGAGCAATGAAGTGACACCTATCCACTGTAAGTCCACAGGCAGTCTTCCTTTCTCTCCTGTTCAGTTGCTCCCTGAGACTTCTCAAGGATCCTCACTCAAACCAACGGGCATCCTTCAAAATGCACACGTGGAATTAAAACTGTATAACAAATGGTATGAAAAAAGGCAAGAAAGAGAGAGCTGCAAAAAAGAGAACAACATAAAAGAAAAATAGCTTTCCAGCCACCCCAAATCCATCAGTTGGCAGCTGTAAGACAGTGACCATCAAAACCTGTCCCTTTTCAGCCACAATATAAAAGGCCAGTGAAAGTTTGCAGAACACTGAATTCCTTCTCCTAAGGACAACTTCAAACAGGAATTGTGGCTGCACAATTTCTAAACAATTGACAAAGTAGCCATATACAACAGTTTACAACAAAATTTGCATAGCATTTTAGTACAACAAACTACTCAGCAGCTTCCTGCCACAAACAGCAATGGGTAGAAATCAACTAACAAAACACCTTTTTTATTAAAGCTAACAGTTATTTTATTATTACTGCCTGTAATAATAGAATATTTTCCCACTATTTCCATCAGACCTAATTACATCAGACCTGTAGTCTGAGGTCACTTAAAATATAACCTATCAGACAAGAAAAGCAAACCCCTAAACTTGTGAATTGCATAAAGGTAGACTAAAGGGCAAAAGTCTATTTATAACTGGACAAAGAAAGTTGACATCCTCTAAGGATTGTGACAAACATCTCCCTGAAAGCAAGCTCTTGTGATACCTAGATGTTAGCTCTGCTATACTTGTTTTACATACTTCCTCTGAGTAGAGTAATGACTAACTTCTGCTGCGAAAGAAGGCTGACTATTAGGAATAAAACTCCCTGAAACTCAAACTTAGGACTCTGAGCCTGGTGATTTCATTAACAGATAAAGAATGACTCAGTGTTTACAAGAACTTTTTATGAGCAGGTATGGGAGACTGGAGAGGTGCATACAGCACCAATGGCAATCCATCTTCTCTTCAGAGGGTTGAGCATGGCTGACTGTTTTCCATCTCTGAAAAGCTACCTAAGAATGACTGTAATAGATGTGTGGCTGAAAATACTCTAAAGACAGAAAAATTAGATGAAACAACCATTAAACTCTAAATTATCAATAAATGGAAACTCCACAACCCTAAACACAAATACCCATCTGACTAATTTTAAGCAAATACTTGGCTGCTCTCAGAACAAGGATAAGATAATATAATCTTCTCGGGGCTTAAATTTCTGACTTTACACAGCACCTGGTATGCTCAGGCCTAATTTGTAACTGGGTTCTTTGAACATTGTAACAAATTAAGTACCAAGAACATCCATCAAAAACATATACAACACGGTAAATGAAGAGCCTTATAAATATGCAGACTCAGTGCAGACAGATTAGTAAATGGAAATTCTACATGAACTCTGAGAGGAACCTCTTTCCACCTTTCAGATAATTTATAGCTTAATGTCAGCTAAACATAGTAACTAATCCCATTTGTCCACTGAAAGTAAATTCTTGGCTGCTCTTCCAGCGTCATTGCAGACATTGCTGTCAATCCCCAAACTGTGGCCTGACCAATCAAAGTGTCAGCACTTACCTGCTGCTCAACACTTCAGACACATGGGCTGTCATATCAGTCAGTGATTGATCAGGCGCAGAAATCAGATGGAGCTTTCTCTTGACAACCAGGTATGACTGGAGTCCAAGTTACACATCAGTCTCTGAAGCCTCACCAATGCATGCTCACTTTAGTAGGAGGCAGCTTTACTGTTTATGAAAAAGCTGCCATCATCTCTGCAAGTACTTGGTGAGAACAGACCAGGGAGAACAGCAATAGATGCAAAAAAACAACGTTGTCCTCCTTTTCTGTGTGTGTTCACATTTAAAAAAGCCAAACAACCAGTCCAAGGAGCAAAAGTTCTCGGCAGACTCAGAGAAGAAGTAAAATAACCAATGAGAAAGAATGACCACCTTGAGCCTGAATTCCCACTACAAAGTCTAAACCCAGCAATGAAGAAAGGAGCCATTCTTGAAATAAGACTGGTCTTTCTCCAAACATGCTTTGATTTTTAAACCAAGTGCAATCTATCAACTGAAAAGTGACAGCAGAAGCAAAACAGTATTACTAATCTTACAGAGGCTACTGAGTAGCTGAGAAAGAATTTTAGTTTATACCTGTGCTTTTGGAGGTTCAGAAAATAGGCCTGAAATTTAAATCCAGCATGTGCATCTTTTTTCCATCCACCTCTTTCCCTGACCTTGGCCGTATAAGAATCAATGAATGAAAAGTATTTTAGAATTTATATTTAGAATTTTAGATGCTTCCAGCTTTCTGTATTTGCAAGGTAGGACTCCATACAATTCATCTGGCACGCTCTTCTATCGGGAAGAAGACACAGTCATTTCGCCAAGACGCTGCTCCCCCAGTGAATGCACAGCCCGCCCCGAGGCAACAGTGAGCAAATGCTGGTGAGGAGGTGTGACACCGCGCTATTTCTAGCTCACACCAACCACTTCAACGCAAGCAACTCGGCCCCAGTAAAACAGGTCCAGCCATTCCAGTACTAAGTTTATCAGTAATAATGTCAAAGCTCCACAAAACTTTTCTTCCCATCACAAGTGCAAAAAGCCTATGCCAGGATGACCTTAGATTGTTTTTAGCTCATGAGTCAAGTTTGCCCAGTGCTGTCATCTTCTAATACAGAGCATGAGCCGGACAGCAGGAAATTACTGCAGAAGCCACAGCTGTTGCAGAGTCCAGTCTTCATCTTCCAGCCATGAGAACTGCTCCATTTCCTTCTTTGATCAACGTGCCCAATGACTAAAAATTGACAGTACCCCAAATCTGCTACTAATAAAGAAATTTCTATCATTCACATCTCTACTTTGCTCGAAGGCAAAGAAAGTCTGTGAAAGAACTGTTATTTCTCTACCGTCCGCTTAGGAGCTCAAGTACTTACACACTTGCTTCTCTAGTACTGTGCATTCACAGTGCTACACCAACAAACCATGGTCAAAAAGCCCAGAAAAATCCAGTACAGTACAACAGAATATAGCACAGAATAACAACTGTTCCTTACAACAGAAATCCTTCAGAATAGAAGTGACCGACTGCAAATCCACACTGCCACAAAGAATTGATGTCCTTGAGAATAATAATATTATTAAAGGCTCTCTAGATTATATTCCAAAAAAAAAGTTACTAAATTCCTCTGCTCAGAACTCCCTTCCAGTTTCTTCCTCTATACAAAGAAAATTACAGTCCCAGAAGAAGACGGGGAGTGGAGAAGCACACGTGTGTCTGAATTTCATTTTAATCTCCTATTTTTAGCTCTCTATTTGGTTAAGTTAAAACATAAAATGAAAATGAAAAGTAAAAACTGCCAGTGAGAAAATCTCTCATTTCAACATACTTCAGCAGGTTACACAGAAAAAACTAGCTTTACAGTTTAACACCACATTAGATCTAAAAGAAACACAGACACATATCCTCAGGGTGTGTACCACAGAGTTCCTAAGAAATCCTGGAAAGTTAATTCTGTGCTTCAATACCCATACCTGTAAAGTAGCAGCAATGTTTCCTCTCTCTGCTCTGTGCCTCTTTAAATGCCTCCATTTATGCATGCTCAATGCTTAGAAACATTGACTTAACCACATGTGGAGCTTCTGAGAGCTATAAAAGTATGGATAATACTATTAAAATGAATATGCTAAGTAGTAGCTCACACTGATTTAATCAATAGAGTACAATTACTCACTAGGTTGCTATGAACTATTTTCATTGAAATCACTGTTGAATACAGTTCTGCATCTATTACAAACCTGTAACTGTTGCTTTTCAGACTCCCAATGTACTATAACCAAAAACTTGAGAACAAATGGACTCCACTACACTGGAGCTGACTGCAACTCCATAACTTGAATAGCATGAGGGAGGACCTTTCCCCAGCACATGAACTCCTTATCTGTATAGTTCCTTTCTTCAAATGCATAAATGGAGGAATAACTGTTTTTGATAAGGAAAACAACTGCCTCACAGTTTAAGTAACTACTTAAAACAAAAAAGGTAGGAAAAAAAACCCCTAACCACTCCATGTGCATTATTTTTATCTAAGTATATTGTCCAGTAACTGGAAATAGGGACTATTGAAATTCTTCCCAATCATTCTGCTCCCATTAGCCTATAAAAATCTGCAGCTGAACCATGGTATGAGCGATAAGCAGTCCTAAAAATCAAAACAATACTACTTCATGATTCAGAAGCAGAATTGCCTGGATGTCTGCTGAAGAAGTAGAATATCTGTTCCCCAGTTCCAGTTAAATCCCTCTAGTATTCAAGAAGAGGAGGCATTCGGTCCTCTTTGCAAACAAAGTGGACATCAGAGGAAAGCACTAATGTACAATTTGAGGACCCACGAATACCTACTCAATCACCTCTTTTCTAAGCGAGAGGAAGGGATATAACCTAATGAATAAGAATGAGACATTCATTAAGGTTTTGTTTACACATTACTATTCAATACTAACTTTCAAAATGAACAACGATAAACAGAAGAAAGATAATCTATACATGGTATTATGCAGAAAAGCTGCTGTGCTTTAAAATCACCTTCTCCCTTAAAACAAATTAACATTTAAAGTATGGATAAATTTTACTAGGGAGTAAAGTGATTGCTTACAGAAGGAGCTCAGGCTGGGCAGAATTACTTGCACACAATACAACAATAGTGCAAAGATAACAGAAAACTGGGTATTTTCATGCATAAATAAACATATTATTGTCGTACCCTCTGCATGACTTGCATTTGAACATCTAATTTAACAATAATCTTTAGAAACTCTAGGAAGAGTGGAAAAAACAACACCTGTAGAATTCTAATTTGAGGGCAAAAGTACATACTCATCTTTACCTTTATACATTGTCCTTCATATCACACTTTTCCTTTCATTACTTAGTGTGCCTACCAATACATGTTTAGTGCTACAAACACCTTACAGACACTCACGACTAGAATGAAAACTTATTTCTATTGCCTGCAGGCTGTACACAGCCAAACCACTGATTATGTCTAGCAAAAAAAAAAAAAAAAAAAAAATTAAATTAGGAAGGTACCCTTAATTAGTACCAGGACTGCTTGCCTCAGTCTCTCTTCTCTCTCCTCCACTTCATAATGCCTATTATCTAACTGAAAAGGAAAACTTTGATCCTAATGGTTTCCGACACCTGATGAGAATAAAGAAACACAAAGGGACCTGGTGATGTGTTATTTAACGCATGATTGTTTTAATAGGACTGTCTAATTTTTAGAGGCACAAGGCCCATATCCAATGCCCCTTGCAGCAACCCATCAGCTATTTGCCACATTCCATTCACCACATCACATGATTGCGTTATTGGCAGTTCCTGAAGGTTAGTTTAATCAACTTTTGTATACTTTGATAATTTCCTGGGTTAGAAAAGGTTAATTAGAGGCAGAGCTAAGACCAGAACAATTTGCTATATTTCAACATTACAAAATTTTTACTGTTCACAAAAACCTGAGCTAAGTATGAATTACAACCAGCTACACAGTATTACTGTATTTTTCAACCTTATATCTCTCAGTGTGTTACACATTGGTGTCCTCAGCCTAATTTTCTCAAATGTGAAATTTAAGACACAGACTGACAAGGTGATTTTTCCATCTTCCATTTCTCTAAATATGAATTAATCTAAGTATCTTTTTGGTGGGTATATCCAAATCCTTTATATCAACATGAAATTTCTGCATAGAAGTTGGCTGCTCAGGGAGAGGACCTGTTACCTCCTGTAACAGGTTTCCTCCATTGCTGTATCCATCCACAGCTCATGCTGCAGAAGTTTCAGGTCACTAAAGGACAACTACTTTTTTAAAGCCTTTATGTCTAGGTTAGCTACATTTCCTATCACCAAGTTTGCAAAAGTAATCTTCCATTAGAACACAACTCAGCTTATGACAAAACTTCTACATCTCCATTTTTAATCAATTCCAGTGTAAAGAAGTTTACTGATAAATTCTCATAAATCCATTCATACTTGTTACGCTAGACATTCACAGAGTTTCCTGGCTGAATTTCTTGTCACGAAGAAAAGCAATTAAATCCTAGCCTTCGTTTTTAAACTTAGCCTTAAGGAGCAAATGGGAGTTAGTATTTGTCCTGACAAAGCAGGCATGCCACAATTATTTGGGGTTGAAGGGGAAGGAAGCACTACTAGATCAGACAATTTTTTTACTTACAATGGTAAAGTAATAAAATGAGTACTGTTCTGACACAAACTCATCCCATATTTCAGTTTTAGACTGGATTTTCCTATCAAAGTAATAAAGCCCCTCCCATCACTCCTCCCTCCTCAAGGTAGTTCATATATAAGCTTCAAAAACTTAAATACCAAATTGCGAACAGGAAAACTCTTCCTGTTCCATAAAAGAAGTAATTCTCCAGGCAGCTGGTAGAGTACTTCTCCTTACCACCATGTCTAATTCCATCATATCATGATAAAAACCAAAATCCATCACCAAGTAATCTCCCTCATAAATTCCATGACTGCTATTTCAAATACTGACTGCTCAGATACCACCAACCACTCCAAACCCAAGGGATTTACCTAAAATTTGTGAGAAAGACCCTCAGCATGAACTAAGAATGATGAAGTCAGATTTGGTTATCCAAGAAATAATTAGCCTCCATGAATGCTAGAATTTGTTTGCCATAACTAACAGAAGATGAAATACAAGTGCCATCCAGAACCATGGGATACACAACAGAGTAAAAAGTCGCATTTCCTTTCTGAAGCAGGGAAGCAGCCAGCTAAGGTTAAAATGTGTTCCAGAAGAACAAAGTTCCTGCTTCCCCGCTGCTTCACTCACCACAACCACCAAAGAAAGCCCCACGCAGCAGTCCAAGTGCCAAGCAATTGCCATTCAGCCTCTTGCAAACCCTACAGGCCAGAGTTAATCCAGCTATCCAGCAGCTATAGCTCAGAAGCTGGTTTTGTATCCTACACAATGCTTCTGTCAACACTCCAGAGACCCCAAACCTGATTAATTACATTTGCCTGGGACCCTCCATCCACCCAGCATATTGTTGAAAGCTGTTGAAGCAGGGCAACAGTTGCAACCTTCTTCACACCAGGCATAAGCCAAACTTGTCATTCCCTGTTTAAAGTGCCATTAACTGGCCAGATTTACAGCTCCTAACCAGCAGCTCAGAAGCAGTGAATTGTAATGACTTCTACTAATCACTGTAATTTGCCTCAAGTCTCGTGGAAATTTGGGAGTCTTTTGTTCCTTCCAGTCTGGATTACAAAGACAACATTTCATCCCAAAAGACTACCTCTTTGCTTCCAGCCACAAGTACTTCAAAGCCCATAAAGGGACCAGAACTGTACATTTGTCTCTGATTCAGGTAACATGAGCAGCAGCAAGAATTATGCTACCATTTCAACAGCTTGATTTATGTATATAAATCAAATGTTCAGTTATTAAAAAGCCTAAATTAAAAAAACCCAAACAGAACAACAAAACAAACAAACCCACTAGCACCCCCCAAAAAAAAACTAAAAGAAAAACCCAAAACAAACCAAAAACCCCCACAATAAACCCCAAATCTTTAAAATTTAAACCTCCCATGATACCTGATCAGCTAAAAGAAAATTTACTACTACTCTTTCTACACCTGGTCATTTCTCGATCCATGAATCATGGAACATCCTTTAAACAACAATTCACACCACATTTTTCTTTGAAGACATCTATTACTAATAGAAGGGATTCATTAATGTGATTCAACATTCAGAAAGAAAAATCCCAAGATGTCCTTCAAACATCTTCAACAGATGCAAGACATCTCCAAACAGGTGAGAGATGTGACCACAGGTTGAAGGTGGTAAGTCACATCAGGCAGCCTCTGAAGTTACTTAAACACCAAGGAAACTTTCCTATTGGTCTTTCAAAGGGCAGTGGGTGGGGGCGTCATCCCAAACATTTTCCAGGAAAGGCAACAGGAAAAAGTTACTCAAAAGAGATAAATTATGTATCTCATTGAAATAAATTGCATCCCACTTTCTAACACATTAACAGATTAATCCTTTATGCTTCCAGACAGCTCATTATCCATGTAGAAATTTTCTCTCCCATGGCTTATTTCAAGTTACATCTGGCCTATATTACCAGCATAATCAAGACTCTGCAGGCCAGATTATCTATACAAAAGGCAATTACCTCTTGTTTTGTTTTAATTTTATTCATGCGTTTCTAGTTAGCTGTTACCTTAATGCCTGCCAAATGGCCTTCCCCACCACTTGTCTGAGGCTCCAGAAAGGTGGGTGGACTGCATTTAAATTGATCATTGGAAAGAAAAAAAGAAAAGCCTCAGAGATACCAAAGTATCTTAATGCAATCACCAAGGAGGACAAGCTTTATGCACTTTACTTCCCTTCCCTCTCATTCTGACTGATTAACCGTGACCTCATGTTTAAAATTGCTACTCGGGTCAAACCCTTCTGAAGGCCTGGCTCGCCTATAAAGCACCAAGGTTAATCTTCAACAGATTCCATTACAGCCCCTTCTGCTATTCTAGCAATGTTGTTTGAACACGCTTCCTCCACAGACCAGGTCTTTTTCCAAGGTGGTGTTAGCTGTCTTGTTATTTTGAGAAAGCAGACTGTGTCCTTTTCTTCAGCCCCCATACACAACCCTTCTCATCCTGAACAATATGGAACGCAATGCAGGCTTTGCCCACTCCAAGAACGAGGAGTATAAACGCAGCCGTACAGTCACTGAGCACAGTGAGAAGCAGGCTTGCTTTTGCTGGTGGTCATCTTAAGTCATCCTTACCTACATCTTTTCACTTAGCAGCCAAAAGCCATTTGCACAGGAGAGGTGAGGAGTTAACACATTATTTAAGTAACTACCAAAATGCTTCTTCATTAGCCATCCTTTAAGCATCCTCACTTGGCTAGCGGACAGCATAATAAAGTACCTTTTACCATCACCTTTCTGCTTCAGAACACCAAGCTCAAGGATGAAATAGTATTCCAGTGTTGAGGTCAATCAAAATCAAGATCCTTTTTCTAAACAGCAGCAACAGGCATAGCCTCAGAGGTCAGTCCCTAGGGCTCCAAAACAACTGTTTGCCACTCTCATCATGACACTGAGAACTTTGCAAGAAGCAACCAGCTAAGTCTGCACCTAGTAGCCAATTTAAATTTAACCCAGTATAGAAACTCTTGGCTAGCTGTAGAACGTGTCCAGAGAAGTGTCTTTATGGTAGTTTAAAAGAAACCCATATTAATATTAAACAAGCTGACACTGATCAGTGATAAAACATTTGACATTTTTCTTCAATCTTCCCCAGCACCAGATCCCAGTCTATTTCTGCTGTCTCAGGCATGTTCAATCCAGTGAACATGCTACGGCATGAAAACAGCTCTGTAAACTCTCCTCCCTGCCCCAGACTTCTGCATCAATACACAAAAAGCACACAGGAAAAGCATCCTTGAAGTTATCTACACTGTGTCACTAGCTGTGATGGAAAGGAACTGTGACACAGATTGTGAATATACTGCATCTCTGCACTGTGTGAGGCTGGATATTATATCAGCAAAATTCAGCATGACTGAAGCTAACAAAACTGCCTTATGCATAACTCTACGCAAAACATGCTGTGTAAGCTGAACGACTTCTGGACATGCAACAACAGATACCATACATGTATATAAATACAGTGACAGTGGTTAGGGTCACGGTTCTTATTCCCAGCTAGCACAGATGTGCTGACAGATGTAAACAGCATAGGTAAAACTGAGGAGCAGATAGACTCACTCTGGAGAATCCTGCTGTAATGCTCAGCCTAGACTTTGCAGCTGTCTGCTCTACCTTCCTCCAAAATCATCAACTGCTACAACAGACTTAAACAAAGCCAACACATGGCCACTCCTCAGGTACCTCAGTATGAAATCCAACAGATGATAAAAAGGTACAACTCCTGACCATTGTCCCAGTGTTGAGAGATTTTTTAAAATGGGTAATTACATAACAAGAACTCCACCCTGCCAGCACAGCATTTTGCTTACCGGAATGATTTACAATACTGTATAAAACACCACAGTATGACCTGCCAGATCTCACCTGTCAACTGCTTTAGTATACAGAAGCTAGTCTGGGTAAGAAAAGGAACTTCCCACTCCTAAACCTTTTCTCTTCACCCACACTGAAGAAAGGTAAGGATGAGGACTTCACAGCTACTCATGACACTCTCTGACTAGCTCTCCAAGAAGCAAACCACTGTCGAAAAGCCCTCTGCAAAGGGGATACAATACCTAGTCTTTATTCACATCCCAAATATCAACACCCCATTACATGGCTTTTTCAAAGCTGAGTTGCATGTAAAACCAAAATATAAATAGCTTCAAGAGGATTTAATGCATACTCCGTTACTTCATTGACTGGATCAGAACAGCAAAGGCTCAAAAATTTTGCTGTTTCACCAGAAAGGACTAGTGCTAGATGAACATGACCAGAGACACAGCTCTTCAGCCTGGAGCCCTATGCCCAGGAGCACCTAGGGCAAGATGCAGGACACTGCTCTGCAGCTCAGAGGACACCAGTGACCCTGTGAAGCCTGCCCACTGAGTGACACAAAGAGACGAAATTTCTACCATGCATTCCCTGTGCAGTGCCAAGGGTTAACATTCAGATGGCAGATTCAGTTTCGAGAGCTACATCTCTGAATTGAATTTAGGTTCAGAAAGCTTGTGCTGAGCTTTATGTGCTTCTGAATTCTGGGGTAACTCTTGCTCACTAAACACTGGTATTTGTATGAATAAAAATGAGGGGATTTAACAAATCTTGTTCCTGCACACAGTTGTCAAAAAAATCTGACCTTTAGAACAGGAAAAAGAGGGAGGATTTAAAGGTTTAAAGAGGAGGCAGTGGCTGCCTGATGTATAACAAACCTTTGAAAAATTATGAACCAGTGAAAATCCCCTACAGGTCCCAACAAAATGTGTCCAATTTGCATTCCTGCAAGTCTTCCATACACACCACTCTTTGCCTGTGTGTACCCAGGCAAATAAATCCCTAGGAATAATACAACTGGGACCTGAATCTGATTTCTGTTATTGCTCCAGAGTTCCATTCCAACCTTCACAAATGGCTTTTTTTGTTCCAGATAACTAAATCAAAGCAGTCCTGATAAGCTTTCAAAGCAAGGAATGTGAGGAATGGTTTAATGAATGTTACAATTCAACCTATTACAGACTACAGAGCATTACAGAAGACAGGGGAGAAAAAAAAGCACATATGACACTCATGTCTGGAAGTCTCATAAATTCAAATCCAGAAGCACCTGCCTTTCTCAGTCCCTTTATATTAAGCCCAACAAAAACTCAGTGCTGACTGCAAAAGAACATAAAGAATGGGAAGTGAGAAGAACTGCGTCAGACAAATACAGAGGGTTCCCTGTTGAAAAGTTACATGAGTTGTAAGTTTGACACAGAAAGAGCTTACATGGGAACAGACTGAAAAAAAAAAAAAGGCATGAACAGAAAGTAACAGCAAAAGAGAAAAAGGGAACAGGAGTCATGGAAAACAAAGCTAAAAAATTTTCAAAAAGCATGCTCTTTTTGCAAAGCAGTTTCTGTGGCATTTATGTGGGCCCTAAGTGCTGTTTGTGCCCTAGAAGAAACTTGCAGTTTCTTCACGTATCAAACTTCAGCTACGTGTGCATAAGGTACACGTGAAAGGTCTGTATGCTGGTCCCAAGTTCTGCCTTGTTTTCACTGCTTTTCCTATTTCTAAGCATTAAATGATTCTTCTCTTAGAACCAAAAATAAGGTTGCAGCATAAGTATTTTACAACAGCTGGTTGTAGCTAATAAGGTTCTGTGCAGCTAAAGGTTGTGGGCTCAGACTGAAAGACTAAGTTAAGCCAATACTTCAGCCAATTTCCATGAAGTGAAATTTCAGCTCAGAACACACCAGACACTAAGGTATCATTTGAAAGAAATTATCAACTCCCCTCCCACATACTTACCACCTAAAAGGTGTTGAGGACGTCAAGAACAAAGTAAGCATGCTCCCACTTAGATTCTGTATACCTCCATGCTCCTGTTTACTCCTTTCATCATCTAATGATGTAATGACATGCATTCTTGTCCCAGAACTAGTAGTTACAAGAGTAGAATATTTTAAAGGCTTCAAATGAAACAACTATCTTCTTCATACAATTAAACAGCTGAGATTATGAGAACAGGTTAGCAGCTCAGCATTTACTATCACAAAAAAGTCTTAAATACCATATGTTTTAGTATTACCTGGACAGTTGCAACTGAACTGTAGAATGCAGAATAGTTATACTTACAGGCATTAAAAATTTCCTATTTACATGACAACACCTAGCAACACAGCTAGATCACAGTTAAAAGTAATTCTACAGCCACCCTGAATAAATGATCATGCAGACACATCCAGAGCAAAGCCACTCTTATCATGGAACAGTGGTCACAGAAGGAATCCCTGCAGAAAAAGCTCCAGTGGAAGAGTTTTAGTATTCTAGTCACTTTCCTCAAAACAGCAGGTCCAAAACCTTCTTGCATATACCTCCCAATACTACTCCATGTTTCTTGGACATAATACTTTACAATTTCAAAGCCCTTTACAAATAATCACCTTGTGCTTTGGTCCTTCTAGATTTCTTTCAAATTTAAGTAATTGCAGTTCTCTTTAATATTACATTTTGATTCTTTTAATACACTTTTAATGCACTGTAGACAATTTCAGCTTCTTGCCTTTGGTTCAGAAAAGAATTCTGCCATTTTAAAACAAGATGTAAATGTCAGGGGAATGAAAAACAGATAATATATTCTGAACATAAGATATACCTGATTTAATTTCTAGAATATTGCTAGATACCTGATTAAAAAGTCTTTTGTTGTCATACATATTGACAGCTGATGCAATAAAACAAACACTTTACTGGTACCAAATGATCAGAGAACATAGGTGCCTTTTGATGTGAAATTTCACCTGAAACATGACGTTTAGCCCTTTCACTTTTATTCCAGGGTGAGACTGGCAAAGGAAAAATAAAATGGAAAAACAAACTAGATTAAAAGGGCACTGAAGAACAACACTGAAGAGAAACAGAGACTTCTACAGGGTAGACTTCAAATCTCAATTGCTGGAATCTGGAACATCTGGAATAACAGCCATGCATGCAGACAATACTGCAACAAAAAGTTAAACACTGATGATTTGTTTCTACTTAATGAACTGCTCCTGCTGCTGAAGTCTACACTGCAAAAGGCCTAGGCAAGCCTTTTGCTATGTAACATAACTAGTAAATGGTTACAAGTCTTGAGTTGGCACTATGAATGAGAAAAAGCAAGGCTTTATCCCTGCCTATGTCATGACATACAGTATTTGGACACGGTGCCATCAGAAGAAATAATGAATTAATCCTGGGGGCTTACAGATATTTTTGAAGAACACTGTACATTGACAGAACACTTAACTTAATCAAGGAGTTTTTACTCAAAAACACAGAATCCCATCTCTTACCCTACTGTTGGTAACTACAGAAAGTTTTTGGACAACCTTTAGTCTGAATCAGTTGCATCCTCCAGCAAACTATTCATTTTTTCCTAAATGCCAAAGAAAATTCAACATCAGTTAAGCTCTTCAGGCTTCTGAGGATAGAAGTTGAAGTTTATTATATGGAAGTTTGTGAGACAGTTTTCAGAACAGACTCACTGCTCAGTGAAAATGTTAGCATTCATGTAACACTTTTTACAACTATAGTTATTTACCCCCAATGCCCTTGGACACAAATTCCCTGCCTCCACATTTGCGTGGTATGCTGTGCACCTGTTGGCTGCTCACCCCACCCCAGACACAGCCACATCACAGGGCACCAGACTGAGCTCACTACGGTGTGAAGCAGCATGTAACCTCTCAGGAAAGGCAGCAGAATCAGTAACTAACCACACACAGCTACTGCACACAAAATTGTCAGGGTTTCTATCTTCAATAAGTTCTTGAGCAAGCCAATGAACAAAACAGCCCACTGCACTAGGAAAATGCTGCATTTTCCAATCTGTAGTCATCTCTAACTTCCCTTGATAAAAACTAAAAAAATCTCTAATTTATTGTTACATTTGATACTGCCTGCATCTGTTATGATTTTAACTGTCATTGCCCATTATCATGCCTTTCTGTGTAAAATACAGTCTATATTAATATGCCTGTATAGACTTCTCCAGGCCACCCCCTAACACTGTTCATCCCACTTTCTCCCCAGACAGCACGATTTGTGTTGAGACTTTAACCATTATCGCAATACTTCAAGAAGCTTTATGGCTTTGCCAATCAGCTTTTGCCAGAGGAAAGCCTTATGACTGGCTGTTTCTATCCCTGCTCATTACCTATGTATCAACTGCCAATAAATATAGGAATTTTAGAATACGGACTTTCAACCCATTTTCAAGGAAGGGGTTGGTGGTTTTTTGTCTGGTTGTCTGGTTGCTTTCTAGAACCATATGGCTTAGAAACAATTTTGCACCTAAGCAGAAGTCAGATTTCTTCAGTATAACCATGTCCTGAAACTCTGGGGATTACTTTTCACTTTTTATGTCCCTGCCTCTTTTTAAAGAGAGCTTAAACTAGACCAAAGTGTGTGCCACTACTATTTAAACACCACAGAAAATATTTGTATCAGTTCTCTATAGCTGTTCCTACCAATTTTACCATTTCTGATAGCACTTCCACCATAAGAACATACAACAGCAGAACACAGCAAGTATGTCTGATCCTGCTGTTACCTTAGTTATGCTGAAAGAAATAGGTATGTCTCAGAAATACAGGAAATTGTTATTCAGACAACAGACAGACAGCACTTCCTTTCCCAGAACAATCTGTCTCCTGCCCTGACAACCCATTCCTGCTATATTTACCCGACCAAATTTTGCCAGTGATATATTTCCAGATGCACTTGAGCCACATGTCCCTGTCAGTCAGACCAAGCACAGAGGAATCTGAGCTCCTAGAAATCATTAGATGTTAATCCATGCTTCCTCTCTTGCTTGCCCGTAGAGTTAAAGGAGACAAAATGTGTAAAGCGTTATTCCCAGTTTATTTTGGAAGCAGGGACAAGAGGTTCTTCATTTGATACAGCTATTTATTTCAACTGCTTTCTTTATGGCTGACAGAGACACCTGAACAGTTAAAAAAAATTTAAAATGTGAAACATGAAGTTAAAAATAACTGGCTGTTTCAAGTAATTAATACTGGGTGTCTAACAAGAAACTGTAAGACTCTCTTAAAAATTCTCAATGCTTAACAAGGAGCTTACTGCTATAATCTGCCATGGGAGAGCCACTTCCTCATCCAGAAAAAAAAACCTGTGCCATCTTTGCTGGAGAAAGGCAACACATCAGTTCTAGAGTGTGGATAGTTCAGTTTAAGAATGCTGACCATTCTGACCAAATTAGTTGAGGTTTAGAGCAATAAGAACAAGGCCTCATGAATTATCTGAGCTAAGCCACTTCACTATATTAACAGTTATATTCTTCCTGTATTCTACCATACACTTCTGATCCCATGCTATCTCTTCCAACCCTAACTACACAACTAGGCTCTCTTATTTTCATAATTTTATAAAACACTTAACATCCAACTTCTGATAACTATCTTTGCTCTTGATGAATTTCTCCTTGAGATCTTTTGAGGAAAGGAACAAATAAACTCTCTTCCCACCTCCAAGCTGCTAAAAGATGATCTTCACAGCTCCTACAGCAATATTACTTTCATTCCAAAATGCATTTTTTGAGATAACAGAAATGGGAGTAAAACAAACCAACTCACCCCATCCCAAAAAATCCAACCAGCCAAAAAAAACCCCCAAACCCCCAAAAACAACAACAAAAAAAACCTACCCCAAATCCAACCCCACAACAAAACCAAGGGAAAAAGAAATCCACTAAAAAACCCACTTTACAAATCACCACAAAACAACAAAGTAACTTCTCAGAATTTCATTATTAAGAAGAGATTGTCATCACATTGGTGGCTAGTCAGTGGAACCAAGGTATTTCTCAGTTCTAGGTACCATGACTCTTCCAGAGATGGCAATGGGAGGCAAAACCATTGATGCAAGAGGAAGAAGTGAACAAAGGAAATGAAAGTGTTTAAAATGGTAAATATTCTTCCTATGGCTCCCTCCACCCCTTTTCTGGAAAGCACAGACAGGCAGTTTCAACTTCTCCACCCTTTAGTTAACTGGCTTAACAGAGGGTCGTAACAGGGCACAAAGAAGCTTTCTAAAATAAAAAGCACAAGTTGAAATTAACTGTGGATATATCAAAACTCATGACCAGGCCAATTTTATTACTCAAGGTGGAATTAAAAACCCATGTAGCCTTTTAACAGCAGATTCACACAAGACCTCTTCAGCTGGCTGGATACAGGCAGATTCTTCAGAACAAAAGCACTTTTGACCCATTTTTCTCAAACAAACAAACACACACATACATACCTAGGTTTGTACCCAAAAGCAGTACTGTTTAAGGACAAGTACATCCTTTAGATCAGTCCAGATATTTTAACTACAGCATTAAATCTTTAAAATTTTAAAATGTTTTTGCTAAAAAGGTTATTCCTGCTTCCTTGAACCCTGTACAGTTTGCATGTTTTCTGGTACCCTTTCCTTTTCAAACCTGCAACACTGGAACACTTTCCAAGAATCTGACTAACATGTGATATAATAGCAGTGGAGACCAGCACAAGGAAGAAAAGGAGTACCTTATAGATAGAATTGAAAGATATTAAAAAAAATACTGGCCAGGGCTGAGTACAATCAAGTGAAATGTGGGCAAGATATGAACTGCATTACATGTAAGAGTTTATTAGCAGCCTCATACAGCTGCTCAAATTCAGGCATTTAATACAAGGATGTGAACAGCTGGTACCATCACCTGCTGTTCCTGCAGAGTGAAAGGGAGTGTTTGACCTTCCGCTGCAGCACATGGGCCTCCTGCATGTGAACAAGGACCAGTACAGGCTGCAAAACTCAATAGCATTAAGAAAATACAAAAAGAAACAAACTACAATTTAAAGGCAGCTGAAGGACAATGAACTGCCCTTTCAGATTTCTAATGGATTGTAAATAAAAGTGAAGGGAGAAACTGTTTGCAAAATTTAACCTGATGTTGTCTGTGACACAGTGCTTAAAAAGTCAATAGTTACCAAACAACCATTAAGTTAAGCATTCCAGGATGCCTATAATGGTCTTCCTCTTCCTCATTATTTAATAATACATTTCCTCAGAAATTTATTTTCTCTGAAATGTGTTTATTTTTTTCAACTCCTGAATTACCATTCAGGTACTGTTAAAGTCCTATTGCTTTCTACAATGTCTGAATATTTTTATTTCTTCCTCGCCTATGTTTCCAACACTTGTGGCAAAACCTTATCCCCAAGAAAGAGTTAGTTTTTTTATTTGCAAAGCATGGATGTTTCTTCCCTCGTTTTTCCCTTTTATTAAGGAACAGAAGCCTTCATGATGAAAGTTTTCAGACTCCTGTGTCACACAAAGAAGATACATACTTTCAGAAAATTTTGTTGTTTAGAACTTATCTATTTTGCCAAATCTAAATTAGTACTTCTATTTCAACTGAAAAAGTCTCTTCCTGTTGACCATATTTTAATAGACCGGGAAATATCAGAGCACATATATTTCCTATATCTTTGTGTTCATCATCAACAATTCCACCAAACTAAATATTCCCAGGACTGTGTTCTCCTCCTCCCTGTACCAGCCTATCACATCTGAAGTGTTAACCTCATGCTGAGGCAGGATGTATTTAATAGAGGGAAGCACGGAAGTAAAATCTGACAGTGTTTGTTAGATTTGAAATCTGACTTATATTTGCACTTCAGATAGTCAAAACATTTGTTTTTTCAGTAAGAACTGAGTATGTAAAGAAAAACATGGTGTTTCTGAATGAAAAACACAAAAACCTCAGACTGAAGTGAAAACCAGCTAATGATGGCTCCTGGATGCTATCATGACAGTCATTCATTATTACAGAACTATTACAAGCCACTACAAACTGTCTAATTCCACCCTGAAGACCATCCAAGTTGCTAAGTGCAGTTACTAAAGATGCTCACATAAGCAACCATATTTCACCGCTGCCACTTGTTTTAATTGTACAACAAAGCTCCTCCCATAGGCTATAGCCAGACCTAATAGACCATTCTCTTTCAATACACCATGGTCAAGGTAACAACCACATCTTTATTTATTTCAACAATGCCTCATATTTACTACTTGACCCTTAGATTATTTAGGCAGTAATTCAAGCTGTAAGTGGAATCCAATTCAACAGCCACTTTGCAGACTTTGTCACTATATCAAGAAAAATTATAATTTCATGAAAAGTAACAGGGTGCAAAGACACATCTGAACAAAAAAAATTCCTCCCAGAATCAAGCTAAACATGATTAAAAGAGAAGAGCACTCTTTTGAAGTATCTCATCTTATTTAAGTAGCACAAGCTTTGAGAATTATTTACAGTCATGCAAGCACTTAAGACTCCTGCAGCAGCTTACACTTTCTAAAAGACTCTCTAACTTCAGTATGTCTAGGAAGAAGTTTCAGCTTACTGCTACAAGAACAGAACTGGAGAACAGGACTCCCTGAGTACTTGTATTAGGGTATAGATAGAAGCTCTAATAATAAAAGAACCACCATCACTGGAGAATTTAACATATTCAGCTAAAAAGCATTAATGAAGTACAGAGTACTGCAATTACAGTGCAAAATACATTAGAGTAAGTTGTTTATTGATCCGTTCATTTTAACAGGATAGCTAAAGCCAGTATCACCTCAAAATTTAGTTCTATGGCATATATGTGCAAATTCTCATTAACATATTTTACTGTTTCATTTCTACTCATCTCACACTGGGCTGTTTTTGTTATAATGTCTCACCTCTTCTTCAACTGTCACGAAACTATACACCTGCTCTTTCTTTCACAACGTGTTGAACACAGTGGTTTGAACTGACAAGTTTTAACTTCACAACTGCACCAGGCAAAAAGCACAGACATACTAACTTCAGAAAGTTCAAGAGATGAGGATTCTATGTCTATCCATGCCCTTCAACTAGAGAAGAAATATATGAAATTCAGAGTTCACTGCAAGAGCAGGTTGCTTTAACACTTTCAATAACATTTCCAAGTCACATGGATAGAGTATGGCACCAGTGCAGATCTATCCATTTTCTACAACGACCACTCGATAAATGTTCCTTCTCAAGATGGGTTTTTTTATCTCCTAGAATTTTGTGATGACATGTATTGATTCACCATCCCTAAAACATTTACATATATTTAATTCATGATTTAGTCTTCCTCACTTTTAACAAAACCACAGATTTCCATTCACTCACAAAGTTCTACCCCAGAAAGTATCTGTTGATACAAAAAAAAATTATCCATGACACTTCCATCTCTCACCTCAGAATACATCATATCACAAAACTTCAGACCCTACCTTTAAGCCACTGTATTGCAGACTTTATACATCAAATTTTGGGGGTTTTTGTAGCTTTGAAAAGTGCTGAAAAGCAAGTTAAAATCATGTCATCTAAAAGATAACCAGAGTTTTCCTAGTACTGTATGCATTAGTTTTATATCCTTCCTGGACATAACTGCTGTCTTGTATCATTTTCTGAAGACAAATTACAAAAGCAAGATAACAGATCACAGAATATTCTGAGTTGGAAGGGACCCACAAGGATCTTCAAGTCCAACTCTCGAGTGAATAGCCCATATAAGGATTGAACCCATGACCTTGGTGTTCTCAGCACCATGCTCTGACCAACGGAGCCAATACCAACTTGACTGCTCAGCTAACACTTTTTTAAGAACTCACAGTGAGGAGGTCCATAACACATTGGGAGATTATTTTTTTTTTCTGATTGCAAAGAAAACCCCCAACACCAAGCACAAACAAAAAAATAACCCTTCAGCAGTAGTCTATTCTACAATACTCAGACAGTTAACAAGCTACAGTTACAGTAAGAAGAAAAAGCTCTTGCAAGTTTACCTCAAACGGATGAGCCACCAAGTACACATCCCTCACTATTAACATTCCCTAACCAATCAATCTCCTATTTGCATAACAATGTTCTCCATTAATCTGCTACTTTCACACTTACGTTTTCATCCCTGCCATTCTACCTCTTTTCTTGCTGGCTTTTTCATTTCCCAGTAATTATTAAGAGAAGCAGCACTTTATCACAGAGCCCTGCACTATTCCTGAAGAAAAGGACATCTTGCCCAATTGTATCTTCTTTCAAACTTCTCCTTCAAACTCACATCTTGGTATAAACCATATTAGGGATCAGCCAACAACAACCTGTTTGAAGGACAAAAGGAGGTAACCATTAAGAAAAACCCTCAAGTGTTTAACAACTTCGTATACATAATGATTTCTCTCTGTTGCTACCCTCTTACGCTACAGACTCTTTGAGATGAGGAATACTTCAGTATGCTTCTTGTGTATGCATAATCCACACTTCTTGGCAGTCTTATTACATGTTACGGAACTATATAAATATGCACCTGCACTTTCTGACACAAGCTATTGCTCCTTTGAAGTAACCTTTGCAACAACATTTTTAACAGGTTAGATGACAACTATTGAGTTGGGAGAAGACATGTAAAAGAAGGAAGGTGACAGAACAGAAGAGCTGTATACTTAGTAAGCTCCTAGTAGAATGAAGCAATTTCATGTATACTCCTCCTTCCAGAGAGTTTTACTATAATGCAAATAGCCTTAAGGTCTGTGAATTGGACACAATTCCTTTTCCCTAATCTTGACCAAAAGAAAAACATCACCATCAAAAAAACTCACTATAAAACCTCAATGGCTGACTTAGCTTCTATGGAGCATCTGGTACTGCCTGTCCACCAAATCAAACCGCAATTTATTGCCCCCTTATGTACATCCATTAAACCATTTCCTTTATGGCTCCACTTCACACAGAAGCAGTAACTGAAGGAAATAATGGAGTGCCCAACAAGTGGGAAAGTAATTGCTCAACAAGCGTGGAACAAGAGAGAGTCAGTTGCACACCATGCACATGTGGCAGCTCTTCAGAGCCCAGTCCCGCAGTGGTAACAGAAGGCTGGTGTTACAGAACAAGCCCACTGTGGGAACTCTTCCAAGCAACAGCCAGGAGTGCTTGTCCATCTAAATCCTTGGGTCCTTAAGGATTAAGGGTCAGGAAACAATTCCTTCCAACAGCACCACCTCCTGCCTGTACCTGCCAGTCATTAGCCATACATAGAAGGAAGACTTAAGCTCCAAGCTCTAGTGTTAAACTGCACTCAAAGAACTGTATTGAAAGGATGCTTAAGTGGTATCACAAAGGTTGTGGGGCTGAGCTGCAAAAGGGATTTTAGGAGACATGAAGAAATATCTAGAGTGAAGACCACCTTACTGGGTTGATTCAGTATTTTTGCTCTAGGTATTCTGAGATTCACTCCACCTCTTTCAGTTTTATTCATTAAGTTCCTTACTACTCAGAAATACAAAAGAGAAGATTAACACAAGAGTTAAAAAGTTATCAAATTAAGGATTCTACATAACCACAATTAATCCCTTTCTGTCTGTTCAGTATTAGTTACAAATATCTCAATTACAAGCTTTTCCTTCACAGGAGCTCTAATTTCAGATAGTAACCTGTGTTGAAGAGCTCAATGTACAATTCAATAGAATCAATTAGAGCTCAGAGTGACACAATCCATACCTGACCCCTCACACACTCTGCATAAATGCTGTCCTGCACACAACAGAAAAGCCTTGAAAAAGGTTATGGTGCTTGTCTTGGTGCATCTGTAAATCATTCTTCATCAAGGACATTCCTCCTCCTTCTTCCTTCATACAGAAAATAAATGAAATTTTAACTGAAATTATGACAATTCTCATGTTCATTTTGGGCTTGAGAGGTTCCCATCCCAGTTGCAGTACAGCTAACATTCTTAGAGCACATCAGTGTCACTCTGGGAAAATCACTTAGAAAGTAAAGAACAAGGAGAGCAAGCACCTGGAAAAAGTCCGATTTCTTATTTCTCCAAGAAAACACCAAGAAAATCTATGCCAAAAATATCAATAGAGGCTTGTTCCCTGAAGAAGATTCCAAGACCTCAGCCATAAGACAGTTATTTGATTAATTTGATGCTGCAATGAGATTAAAAAGATTAATCTCACTCGGAGTATATGGAACTACCTGCAGCTTCAAAGCCAAAATACTGCATTGGTTTACATTCTCTGTGCAGTTGGGAGGATGTCTGCATTCATTTAGACTAGAAACTTGCTTTTTATATGACAATTTTTTCTGTATTGTCTGAAAACAGCTGGCAAAAATCAAATATGGATTCAACCTGCAATTGAAGCATCAAATTTAAGTTGGCACCTTAATATTCATATTTCTTAGAGTAAGAAAATTTGAAGATAAATAAACTACCACTTCTGTACACAGTGTCAGGTCATTCAATATGGACTAAAATCGTATTGTCATCCACTAATTAGAGTAAGGCCAAGTTAAAGTCATGGAAGAAACCTTATTCTATCAGTGTCCTAACTTTTCTTATACCCTTTCCATTCTTCTTTAAAAATTCATAGAGAATGCAACAAAATCTGTTAGCCTGAATTGCTTAGTCTTCAAAAATACCAAGTTAACGTGTATGGCTACCTGTTACTTAAAAAAAAATTCCTTTTATTTTTTTTGAGTTATCACAAGAACAGACATTATCTATAAGGTCAGTGAATGTTGTAAATCTTTTATTCAAAGCAGATAAGCAACAGAAAAAAAAGCTTTAATTTTTTTAATAGCTGATCTAGATAACATTTCTATGCTTCAATGCAAACAATCTGAGAAGTACCACATTATGCAGTTCATCATATTTGTTATTTGTCAGTAAGTTCAGACACTTCCAGCAGAAACTCAAGATCTAAATAATAAATAAAATACAGTATGGCTGTTACCTGCAAAGCAATAAGCATCACAGCACTTTACGTATCACACATTTATATAGTCTAATTCCTACACTTCTTTATAAAAAAACCCCAAACACAATTTTTTCCTGATTTCTTAACTTCAATGAACATCTCATATTCCATCCAATAGCACTCCAATAGCATTGAGAGGAGGCCACATATTTATATTTACTACCAATTTGCCACTTCTTAAAACTACATCTTTCATAAAAAGTTCAGATATAAATCCAAAATCAGGATAAAATTCCTGTATTGTTTCATACAACTGTCAGGTTTTCCACAAAAACTGAGTTTCCAGAGCTCAGACACAACAAAATGAGTGTGCAATCAAGTCTACATACCAGAAAACTGATGGCTACAGTAACAAGTATATTAAGTCAGTACACTGGGCAAAGGTTCTCTTACAGTTACAGTCATTTGACCTTTAGCCAGCTCTTAATGCCCCAGCCAACCCTCTAAAGATGGAGATTTGCAGCAGCTTCTTGTCTGAAATAAGCCATGAAAAGATTCTTCTGAACCCACTGTACAAGCATTCATTTAAAATGTCATGAATGTGCATGAAATCAGAGTGCTTCTAACAGCTTACTTTGCAGCTTCTGTTTAAATGCACTAACTCTGAACCACCAGAGGATAAAAGGACTCAAACCTTGCAGTCTGGCACTCATAGACCTAAAATATACACAAGCACCTCTTCACAGGTGTGTTTACCTAGTTTAAACCTTATTTAAATAGACTCTCGATGCACACACTTTCCAAAAACACCTGCTTCTCCCACTGCAGTCATGACTTGTACAAGGCAGTTGTAGTCAGTCATTCCTGTCCTAAAGCCATCCTACACACCAGCAGGCAGCACTTCAGGCACGAAAATCCTGGTGACTGACTCATGCCCCCGGCCAGAGCAAAGCACAAATTCTGCAATGAGAAGAACAACTACAGAAGTATCTGCTCTTACCTCTACATCGTACCAGAATGGCCTGAAGATTTCAACAGCCAGAGAAGCATTTAAAGAAACCCAATCCTCATGAAATCATGGAAAAGCGGGTTTATAATTAATACATACTTCCAGCTATTTGTGGTTATAAAACCTTTCTCTGCTGACCTAGAGAGCATCCTAAGTTGGAACCACTCATGAAAGAGACAGTGCTCAGTTACCACTGGATGTTAAAAAGCAGCTTCCTTTTGCTAACCTAAATCCATAACAAAACTGACAAAATGAACAAATATTTCAACATCAAGACATATTTTTCAGGGTACTCAGCTCACTTTAAAGAGCAGTCAAATGGAAGCTGTGGTGACAATGGCCCTAGATCCAAACTTGTATCAATACAGATCTTCATCAGTTTTAAAATAACCTTTGAAGATGTAGTTGTATTTCAGTTTCTCATGAACGGACAAAGCTTGATAGTCATTGCTTCCATATGGTCATAATTCAGGACACTGTCTTCTGCTTTTTCTAAGCACTAGAAGTATGAGACATGCCATCAAACTTCAGCTTATTGCGCTCATCTTAGCATAGCAAGCATTCAGCTATTAAATTTATCTTGGATTAACTTATGTATCACCCAGGACAACAGAACCTCTATGTTTCCTTTCTGTTTTTCAGGCACCTGCTATCAATAATAACTAAAATACATGCAGCCCACGAAAGTGTAAAAATGGCATCCAATAAACCAACTGACAGTGGATCAGAGCAGACATGCTGTTCATTTTTAAATTATTAAACTCTTTTTATAAATCTACATAAAATTGCCATGGAAATTAAGTTTCTCTATCACAACTTTAAAGAGAAACTTTAAAATATAATTCAGGTTCAAGGCCCTTAGCTAGGTATGCTGAACTGTAGAAGTGAAGTTACTCTTACCATATCATGGGACTGTTTGTGCTGAGCAACACATCTTCTCTATATTGCTTCCTCCAAGAGCACATGTAGATGTTACAACAGGATGGGATACCATACTTAGTTGTAGGCAAGCTTTCCAGTATGTAATTTAGTTACTATTGAGGGGCAATACTTTGAAACAGGAATCTTTAGCTACTGGGGTCATACAGTGCATCTTTATACCCTTGACCAGGGTATTTCAGCATCACAGTCATGACAGAGTTAATACCCACTAGCTCAGAGGAGAACAAAAGGTACTCCACTGCAACATGCCTAACATTTACATTGCCTCTCTTTGCTCATTAAACAGGTTTTGGTTAAATAATGAACAAACTGTATTACAGACTCCGATGAGAATTCCAAAATTATAAATCAACTGGTAAAGCCCAGAGGAGAATGAAGGGAGTGGGAGGGAAGGAAGGATAATATTGACTAATATAAAGGGCGCAGCTTGACAGTGGATATTCCTGCCACACCTGATCAAACATGCTCCATGGGGGAGGGGAAGGGAGGGAGAGAGCAAGAGGGGAGATGGGACAAGGCAGCCTGAAATTTGCATCCGGAACAGATTAAAATGGGTTCTTGGGGGATTGAGAAAATACATAATATATATTACTATAAATGCAAAATTGTACTAAAAGCTAACTCAAATGTCAAAGATTACAGCTTGAATAAATTTAAATATAAAAGCAATGCGTTTCCATGAGCTAATGAAAGAGACATGAAAGGAAAGTCTAGGGAAAAAAAAAATCACCCAAAAAACCCTGTGTTGGGGACTGGACTTTTGATTGCCTGGAAGATGATGCAGAAGACTCTGCATCATCCAAAGTACTGCTTGAGAATAAGTCCATGTCTAAAACAGAAAAAAGATGGAGCCCAGCAAAGATGTCCTATCTCATGACACTAGTCAGTAAATAGCAGTCACTGAAGCTGAAATTACCTGTATAAAAGAATTCCATGTTGTCAAACCAACATGCTCTCATCCCATATACAGTCAATTAATATCTCAGCAGGAACCATGCTTACATGATGACTAATACAAAGGGAGTCTCTGAATCTCTCAGTACATTAAACTTTGCTTTCTTTAACATAAGCAGATAGCGAACTTGCATTTTTTCCCCAACAAGTCAACAGCACGTTGTATCTAGCTGCTCTAGATAAATGACCAGTCCCTGACATTTACTTATACTGCATTTATTTGAGCATCCTGACATTCCCTGCTCTTGTTGATGAGAAGAGATATTTGCAATAATGGCAAAGAACTTCAGGAAGCTTATTTCAAAGAAAATTTTATCTCCTAGAAGGGAGAAAAGGAAAATTTCCTCCTGAAACACTTCTGGTGACTGCACATATATCTTACAGAAGGTGAGTGAGCTTACAAAAAACCCCACAAATCCAGACTGTCACATAGTCCATGTACAAGCATAACATCCAGAACAAAGACACTATCCAGAAATGCAAGCTGTTCAGGAGCTCCCTAAGATATCACGATCTGACAGAAAAATCCTGCTTACAACCACAGGAAGCTAACCTGGCAAAGAAAAGCAAAGCATTACCTTTACAGGAAGACACAAAAGAAGAAGGAATAAGGGCTTAGAACTGGCATGTGTTCTCAGCACCTCTTAACATCACTTGGAAGCTGCACTACTGTACTTCCAGGGAACACACTTTTTACAGGATTTCAGACTGAGCACTGATGCAAGAATGAGCATGTGTCACAGTTAGAAATGCAAAAAGTCCATCTCAAACTAAGGCTGAGTGCAGTTCTGAGGACTCACTGTAATAAAGGGACCAGAAATAAAAGTTTACTTTCAAGTACTACAATCAGTAAGAGAAATCCTGGGAAGAACATGCAGAATGCCATATGGAGTTTAGGATTAGTTTCACCTCCACACTCTCAACACATACTTGGGTTACACTTAAACAATAACTCCTGAAACTACAAAAACAGAAAATGCTGGGGGAAAGGGAGAAAGATGGGTTGTGAGGAAAAAAAAGGTCAGAATACACACCACAGTCTTGTGTTCTACTTCTGTTATCAATATAGATTTCCAGTTTCTTTCAGAGCAGGTGATCACAAAGTAAGTCTTTCACTTAAAATCCAAGAGACCCAAGTAGAAACGGAGGTCAGTGCTTTACTTATTACATGTTAACACATGATGAAAGCTAACAAACCAAAGAATGTGAGGAAAAAACAGATGTAAAACCACCTTCTAAACAGATTCTTTCCATCATTCACAGATCAGAAAGCACAAACAAAGCACAAAAAAAAAGCATGATAGTACACCAGATTTCATATATTACTACAAGCTTTGGTATATCAAAGAAAAATGCATGTTTATAAAAACAAGTGTGTGCATACACACACAAATACATATATACATACACAAATATATTTATATATCCATACAGACAGTGGCAACAATGTTATTTCTGAGCTAGTTCACATTGGTATTATTTGTCTAAAAGTATATGCATATGTCCTCTTCTCTCGCTCTTCAATAAATGACTTCTGGATAATAAATAAGACAAATAAGTACACCTGTACATTTATTTGCATATACCTTAGCAGGTGCACACACCTGATGATTTCTGTAGAAGCTTACCTGTTATATTATTCAGCACTTCTTTTAGGTGGCTAAAGCTATGCAGCAGGGGATCCCTTTCTTCATCCTATAGGTTATATATAGGAAGTAAGTAATTAATGAGGCAAACATATTCCTGAAGATAAATCTTAATAATGGGTCTGTTAAAGACCTCACCATCATATTTACAGAAGTACTGTAGTTTATCACTGTCAACATGTTTACACCATCAAAGCCAAGAGAAGCATTTTTATTTTCCTGAGAGTGCTCCCCAATATCATACAGCTCAAATGTCAAAGCATAGGTCCAAGACTGAGCATTCTGGTTTGGTTTTATTGTCCTTAGAAGTATTTCTGATTAGCCTTCTACTGTTCAATAAATTTCACTGCAAATCTAGCTCATAACATATTGAAATGGCTCATCTGGATTTGCTATAATGTTAATCTATGCAGATTGTAATGGGAACAGAAATACAATGACATTTTATGCCATTAAAATAACTTGAAGAAAGAATCACAGTGCAATATTTATATGAATTAGCTGCATCCTTTAGCCTTAGTCTATCTTTATGACATTAAAATAAGGAGGAGCAGCAGTTTCTCCAAGCTGAGTGCAGCCGCACCCATAGCACAGATAGAGAGGCCATGAGTGCCAACACAGAAATGCCTGTTAGAAAGAAAAAGGGCCCTGCCCTTTGACAAACTGAAACCATTTGTGCTGGATGACAGCCATCTGCTATTCATGTGACATTCCGAAGTGCACCACTGATACAGTGTGCCACATCCACACAGTTACGCTGTGGCAGCCATAAACCCACCACAGCATGGCTAGACTTGGAAACACTGTATTTAGGGCTTTTACCAAAGCAGGTTTGAAACTATTAAAAGGTTTTAGTCAGGAATATAGATAGCAGCAACAAAATAGAGCTGAAAACAGATACTATGTCATATGAAAAATTTAAAAACACTCTATATATAAAATTTCCCCAATTTTTATTTCATGGCTTTCATGATGACTACTGTCTTCTCTTAGAGAGTACAAAAGATACATTAAAACATTGTGCTAAATAAAATAACACCGTATATTCAAATTCTCTCATATCCCAGGCAATAAAAGTCTAAATGAGATGATTCCCACATGGAATACAATGTGGAGTTTTCATATTTACAGGATAAAAAGGTAGAAGACTTCCAGCTCCGTAGCTTTTACAGTCACTGGCACATGAGAAGCCCAAAACAATGTAAACAATGTAGAAAGTTATTCCAACTTTACTTACAAAAGTACTAGACCAAGTGCTACAAAAAACTGAGGTACTTTTCCAAAGCCAGGTGGCTTCTGCCAGAGGTGTTTCTACCTGCTGCTACTGATAGCAACAATTCAAGGTAACTTACCAGACGTGTGTGAGTGCTCCATCGGGCATTACGCTTTATGGCTCCCACCACTGCATTGATTTCACCTTGTACGATGTAAATGTTCTTATCCACCATCCTGACAAGCCTGAAAATAAAGGTAATTCAAATTAATCTCTAGCCTCTCAGAGTAACTGTCTTCCTCAGATGAAACTAAGTTGACCTTAATTGAGAGAAGGCCTGCAGTGATGCAAGAAACTCCTTCAGATTTGCTTTGTGCACACACTAAATACAAGTTATTGCATGTAACAAATACAAGTATTTCATCAAAATGAAAACACTTTTCCATGAGAGCAGACAGTTATTTCTAACAGGACCTTTGTAATGCAAGCGATCACTTTGCCAAGGCACATTCCTCATTTTTTTTCAGTCTATGTAAGTTCACAGGAAGATAAAGTGTTGGGGTACCAGGACAGACATCCATGACAATGCAGTAACACGTGCATCTCCAGCACTTATGCAAATTCCTGCAGCCCTACAAGGAACACAAAGCTAACCTTGTACTCTCTTAAATAAGCATGGGTTGAATAAACTGGACAGAGCAAACTTCTTTGAGAGTTAAAACATTGACAAAATAAAGTAATTTGTAACAGATGCTCACAAAACAAAGGTTTCAAGAAAGCAGGAAAGTAAAAAAGACATAACACCCCACAAAGAAATGAGCAAAACTCGAGACAAAACTGAATGGAATACAGGGAGAAAAAGTGAGAAAGCTAAAGGCAGACACTCTCCTGTAGTCTGAGGTCTTTCAGGGCAAAAAACTTAACTGATGCACCCAGAAAGAGGCAGAAAAGTGGGTAAGAAATTAAAAGCAAGAAATATTTGTAATAGTCTGAGAAAAATAAATGAAGAGTGAACTACTACGGGACTTTTCTCTTTATATAAGCTGTAGACCAGATATAGTCAAGCATAAAGAAATAAGAATGAAGGGGAATGAACAGACACAAATGTTTATAAATAATAAACAGGACTTATAAAGAGGCCAAAGAGTCAGATGATAACACGTCTGTAAATGAGAAGGATTTAGTGAAATGGTAACCAAATAATGAGACTTTTTCAAAAGAATGAAAGGAAAATGAGGACTCCAGCTTGGAATCACAACAGGTCATCCACAGGGAAGCAAAAGATTGGAAACAGGTGAAACATTGATCATAACACTTCCAATCTGACAGGCTCATTTAAAAAACTCAGCTGGGAAGGTGAGGCAGGGGGTAATAAAATACTGAGAATATGAGAAGGTCTTTTGTCCACATAACAAAAGCAAAGCTGAAAGGAAATGGTTTTGGTGGATTACTCAAGATTTCAGAAAGACCACCAGAGAAATTTCAGAATATACATCCTGGATCTGTCAGGCTTCATGTTAATTAACATGTCTGAATTATCAACAAGGCTTCAAATACACAACCCCTGAATGAAACAGATTAATTTGTTTCAGTACTCCATAAATAATGGAAAGAAAGTAAAGTAGTACAAAAAGATACCTTATGAAAGGATAGCATCAGATTAGTTGCTTCATTTTTTCAGGTGTTTGCAACAGAATGAATAATCTTACGGCAAAATTGTTTATTTCATTAAATCAATTATACATAGTGGTATTCCCAGGTGTAAAACAATAATTTAAGGGCAAAGACAACAGTATTTTGTAGTAACAGTTGTGACAAACAAATAGTGCTTCCAAGTAATTTGCTTGTGCCCTGAAGAGCAAAGCATCCTTCCTCCACAGCTATATATAACACAACCACCAATACACTTCCTACTCATGTGGCTAATGCCTGACAGATGTTCCCATCCTCAAAAGTAAATTATTCCATATATTATTCATATGATTTCGTTGAAATACCATTGATCACAATTTTTTCTATTTCACTTTATTGTCCTTGTTTTAGTACAAAGCATGAATGGGAGATTTCTCCTTCATGTAAAATTCCTTGCTTATTTATTTTTTCTTTCAGTAATTCCACTATTTTCCCTATTTCTACATCAGCAGTTTCAGGGCTCAAAACTCTGGTGCATGGAAGTACTTCTGAGGAAATACTTCATACATTCATATTTGTCAAACCTAAGTTTTTCCTGTCTTCGCTTTCCTGTCACACTGTTACAAAACAGTATTGAACATGTAAACCGTGTAGCACCATTCCAGGCATTTAGCAAACTGACATGGAGACATTTTCAAAAAGCATCTAAATACCAGACATACATATTACAAACCTTGCACATATATAGACACTCAATAGTTTTGACAGTATTTAAAGTGATGCCAAAGCTTAAATGCTCTTCTGCAGACTACTGAATCTGCTTCTAAGACTTCTATTTCTTTTCCTCTATTTTTAACGTAAAATAATTAAGATGAAAAAGTTTGTTAAAAATTCTTTCCTGAATGTAGAAGACTTAAAATGCCCAAGTAGCTACTAACTGCAAATAGCAAAATATGAAGAAAATAGACAAAAAACCTCCAATACACACCTTTTCCTTTTAACCTGATCCTTTCAAGCAAGGGTGCAAGAACTCCTTGTTACTTGGCAGGGCTCTCCTGGCACATTAAAACCCTGCAAAACTTAACGGAGTATTTCATTGCTAACTGTCTGAGAAGACTCAATGAAAATGCACTCCTTTCCTCACTGCAGCTTCCATTAAATATAACTTTATACAAAAGTATAAAAATTCACTTTATGCATGCCAACAAACTGTCTTGACCAAAGCAACTGAAACAACCTATCATGCTGGGGGTGCAAATTCACACTCAGACCTCTGAACATCAGACACAGAGCTCACTTTCCTACCAACACTGGGTAGAGATGGAGGGAAATACTGCTTTATATCTAAGCTTGCAGCTATCCAAGCAATAGCAAACACGCATTCCAAAGTTAACCACAAAGCCAAATTTCCTCACTTATGGAAAGGACCTTTGCAACTTCATGCTGGAGAAGGAAACAGAAAGTAACTACAGAGTGAGCAGGAAAAAGACAGACAAATATTTTCAGAGAGATGCACCTTATATGCTAAGCCCACCAAAATAACCATCCATCTCTGTAAAAATTTAGAAGTTTATTTTACGTGATGGATATAGCTTCAATAAACTCCAAACTTACCAAAGGCTACCCCTTTTAAATGATTAGATAATTTCTGTATGTGTTCCTTTAACTGTATCATCACCATAAGCAACTGATCACACTTTAGAGCTCAGTATAAATGTCCTGTATTAAAAGAAGTTTTAAGATAGAAATTAACGCTGTGAAGCAGCAGAGAAAAAAAGTTACATGACTGACCAGACCAGTACTGAATGATGAGCTGGGTTTACAAGAGCATGGTGGGAGTCAAGCAAAACCACTACACATTTGTTCAACTTAGAGAAAAAAAAAAAGTTAACATGAATTCAGGCTTATTGTTACAAAGGTATGGTCTGAAGAACAGGATATTGTAAAACTCTTGGTTGAACGGGTTAACAGAACTAATACTGAAGATCATTAAAAAATTCGAACCAAACTCCCTAGCAAAGGCATTGTTTCAATAACTCTTGACCTCAAATCAAGAATGCACACCTTTCTTGCAAGCAATCTTTAATCAACCACAAAAAGATAGTGGACTTAACACAGAAACAAATGGATTCAGTTCTGTGGTCTTAAGTTAGGGAAAAGAAAAAAAAAAAAAGAAAGATACCCACTAAATTTCAAATGCTTCTTAGCTCCTTAACCCTTCAGTTAGTTGTATATAAACTCCTGTTTCTTTGTCAAGACAGATTCATACATCTGCTTAAAACTGCAGACTAGTCCTCAGATATGCTCCTGCACAGAAGTTCAACAGGCAGCGCAGTGACAATGACAGCTCCAAACCAAGGCAACAAGGTGCCCAGGCCACCACGAGAAGAAGGGAGGCTGTTAACTTTCGCAGCCTCACTGATAACAGCACAGGGAACACCAAGTGGGAAAAGACTGATGCCTAATCATGTCATAAAAGAACAAAAGCTTACATTCATAACCTTCTCAAAAGCTTCAACAGTGTTCTATGCACAATAATTATCATTATACCGAGACTTCTGAAACAGCATCATATGTAGAATCTTCATATAAAAACACTGACAAGATTTACACCTGCAAATATCACTTCACACATGCACTGAACACTCCGTTCATCAACCTCAGAACCCGTTACCCCTACACATCCCAATGCAAATGAACCCAAAGGATTCCTGAGTACTACCACAGGAAGTCTCGGGTACGGTTTTAGGAAACACTCCCTCTTCAGCAGCAAAATGTCTGCAATTCTTCTGGAAACAAGCAAGAGTTAGAATCAGAAGCAACAGTGTCTGGCATCAAGACTTCCATCAAGTCACTTCTTCCTATCATTAACTTTAGACTTCAGCTATGGCAACTGATTTAAACCGAGTGAAACTACTCCAATAAACAGCAGTAATGAAAAACAACATAACCATAGCATAGAAAGGTAATTATTTCAAAGTAAGCTTCTGTTGACCTAAATTTTCACTGTTTATGATAATGCAGGAATAATCTACATAGCCTCTGACCTACATTTGGCCACCAGAGTCCTGATACAATGCACTGCTACCAAAACAGAACCCACAACAACGAATCACAAACAACTTCTGACTATCTCACAGTCAGCTAGGTTTCCCAGAAGCCCAATTGGCAATGAAAAAGCTCATTTTCTTTCTCCTAAACCTCACATGGAAGGTACACAAACCTCTATTGGGAAATTTAACTTGCTCAGTTTTTTCAAGTAGTAACTGTTCTGCAAAAAGCACCACAGGTAGCAAAAGTTCAGCGAACTCAGGATGCTTCTCCAAAGGCTAGCTCCAGATGCATGGACAAATAGGATATAAAGAAATAATTCGTAAGTATGGAAAGGAACTGTGCAGTCCTGGGCATTTAAAAATGCCCTTTAAAAGATAAGCAGTGGCAACATGGTAGGGGTGGCACATCAGAAAGGAAGAAAGGGACAAGCTTCTCTCCAAGCCTCCACATTTGGCTGCAACAGTGAGATAAGGCCTACGAATCAAGAAGAGAAAGGCAAGTTGCATTTACCTGTCAAAACTGCATAGCAAAAATGAAACCTAAGGTTAATATGGTGAAGGGCATTTTCTTTCTTCCAATTACTTCACACTCTTGAAACTATGAGATACGCCACCAGATGAACTCGTAACATACACTCTAAGTGAGCTCTGAGCTTTCCCCTGCAACAGCCACGGAGCTGACCAGGTGCCAGGAAAAGCCTGTCTTCGCCGATTTCAAGCAGCAAGCCACCGTGGCGCACGGGTAGCGGATGCCTGTGCAGGTGCAGCGCCCACCCTGCCCGGCCCCGAGCCCTGACCCCGCTCCTGCCGACGCCCACAGCCCGCGGCGGTCGTTGCCAGGCGGGCCCGTGCGCCCCCCGCCCCGTGGGCACCGTCATGCCTGTCAGCCCCGGCCCGGCCGCAGGGGCGGCCGC
>VXAC01005629.1:766672-839992 GCA_013399225.1 Rhipidura dahli
GAACCAGCAGAGCCGCTGGCCAATGGCGGTGCGGTGCGGCGCCGCAGCCGCGCCTGAGCGGGCGCAGCCAGGGCGGCCGGGCGGAAGCCGGAGGGAGCGCTGCCCGCGCAGAGCATTGTGGGCCGGGCCGCCCTGGGCGCTCCCGGGGCGTGAGGGGAGCCGGGGCCGCCCCGAGCCAGCGCTCTGCTGCTGGGGTCGGTGACAGCGCTGCGGCCGCACAGCCCGCCGAGGGAAGCGGTGCCTCTCCGCCGCGCTCCGCCAGTCTTTCCCAGCTTGTTCTTGCAGCTCCTCCGCTGGAGCCGCTGGGGAGATGATCCCCTGCAAGCGTTCTGTTCTCTCCTGAACGCCTGCCTGTGTCATAGCTCTGCTGTTCCCCGTGAGTGAGCAGGACGATGCAACTGGAGAAAGCACAGGGCGCAGCTGGTGCGAGACCACGCACGACAGCACCCAGGGGAGCACACGCCGCTTGTCCCCTCTCCGCAGCCATGCTCCCCTGTAACTCTCCTCAAACATGTAAAGAGCTGATTTTTTCCTCGAGTTGGGCTACAAGCCATGTGCTGCAGCCTTAGTTCATCCAGCCCAGCGATCCTGGCAGACAGATACCACCATGGAGTTTAACTGCTCTGTGAAGCCACTTTTTTGGCCCACTCTTTGCAGTAAAAACACTCGCAGATTTGTAGCTATACAGAGCTTGGAGAAATGAATTCTTGGTGCTGCTCCCACCTTCCCAGGTGCTTTTTATGTGTATGCCCCCAGTTGCAATGCTGTGTACCACAAAGGCAGTAATTTGCAGGGGTCACTCTACTTGTTTAAGCCTCTGCCCACTGAACTTGGGACAGAGGACAGAAGGTGTTTGCAGTTACCTTACAGTTCTGTAGCTGTAGGATCTTCAGTCTGGTCAGCCTGGGGATGGGTTGTGGCAGATGTTAGAGTGGTTAAAGCAACAGCTACCCCAAAATCTTACACTTTGTAGAGAAAACACAAATGACTGGAGACAAGAGGGAGGTGAAAGGTCCAAAAAGTATTCATTCACTTTTAATCACAACTTCATCTACCGTAGTGTGACTGAAGGAGGAAAGTTCTCAGACAAAGGCTCCAGGGAGCTTCCAATAGGACTGTTCCCTGGCCAGCCAAATACAGATCTAGGCTGACTCCAATGCCAACCTAAAAAATGGCCAGATATCATCACGTATCAATAGCTATCACACTACTGCCTGATCAACATTCAGTATGTCCTACATGGAAACTGCCATTTCCTCCCAGCTCTAACACCACCAGAGGACCTTCTTCAGCTGGGCTTTACTTGGCAGTATGTAGTCTTTGGATTTGAAAGTTTAAGCTGTAACTGCACTAAGCAGCCACATTCCGTAGAGGTGAAACAAGAAAGAGCATGCCCCAGTGGTCTAGCCATAAGCTCAGAAGCTGAGGTGTATCCCTCCACCCTCTGCTGCAGTCATGGTACATGCAGTTTATCTTGAGTTTCTCAGCTATAAAACAGACAGTCAAATACTCACCGAGCCCAGATTTCAAATGCCACCTGAGCAATGAGTGAAGGTTTGCCAAAAAAGCAAATCATTTGCTCGTGCTTTCTCCTTGCCTTTTGCCCCACTCCAAATTCGGGCAAACAGATAACAGCCTGGTGGTTATTTGCCAGACATTTTGAAATTCACAGGAGTTCATCTGCCACTCCATCCATCAGCTCCCTGCTCTGGAAAGGGGATTTCAGGTGCTGGCTTAGCCACTGCACACCTTGCAGCTCAGTCCAGGTCTGTCAAGCCTGCTTGACCTGCCCAGAATGGGTCTAGACCCCCTTCCATGCCTTCTTGCCCCCTCCAGTGCCTGATGTATAGCTCAAGCTCCCACCTTGTCTGCTCTGGTGAATTGAACCCTGCTAAGCTGTTATTTATGGAAGCCTGTCACGGAGCTTGAAACCAAGCCAGGCAGGAGCCTTCTGCTTCACCCGAATGCATCTTAGTGCATTAATAAAGAGCAAACATTGCAATGTGCTTTGCATTTTTACTAACAATCCAGCACTGCATTGTCTGGAGAGGAAAACAATGTGATATGGCCCCACACTGCCTGGGGAGGAGAGTTCACTTACATGCACTACAGCACTGCATTAGTCAGCCCTCAGACAGCCCAGCACCACCCTGGCTGCACAGAAAATCCTGCTGATGTGACAGTGTGGCACCAACATCCCCAACTTGGCAGCATTGGGGAAACCTGGATTGCCTAGACTGCACAATCCAGCAGTGTTTGAAATGAGTGGTGCACAGCTATGGGCACATGTGGGCAAGTGGGAGCACTCTGCACCAAAAGATCCAGGTGTAGGACCAGGACACAGGATAATCCCTTGTCCCTTTATTTCCAAGATAACTCACTGTTCTTACACATGACAAGGTACAACAAAACCAAAGATCAGATAAGCAGTCTGTGCAAATCCCTCAGGTTCCTGCTATCTGGGCAGGAAAGCCCACTTTATCTTCACTGCAAAGATGCAGCTTTTCTGCAGCTTCTGTCTTGAGAATTTCTCCTTAGCCCACAAGGAGCATATGGAAGGTCTGTAAACTCACCAAACTCTCTGACAATCATCCCCTGAAGCCTTGCCCAGGTACCTGGCCAGCTCACCTGCTTTCACCTGAGCAGCCAGCCCCTGGCAAAGAGCAGTGTCTCTATGTCACACCAACTGCCTGCCTTTAGTGAAACTGTCAGAAATGCACGCTGCCAACCACCTGCACCTCTGCAATCTGCACCAACCTTGTACAGTCCATTACTCTTGCTCAGGTACTACCAGTTCATGGTGATCTTCAGAGCCCAGATATCAGACCCATAGACACTTGTAACACAGAAATTTTCCAGCAAATTAAGTAGTCTGAGAGAGATTAAACTTCTTCCCCTCCTCTTGGAGGCTTTTGCTGTTTCTCAGAGGCTTAGTAAGGACTCCAATAAAAGGGTGGAAAGATGGAGTTTCTCAGAAGGTGCATGTCGCTGTTGTAGACAGACACGTAGAAAAAAACACAAGGACCCAAGCCAAAGGAAAATGACAGATGAACTGCACTTTACTGATTTTTCCAGGGGTTTTTATAAGGTAGATTGTAAAATGTGCTGTGTCACAAAATCATTGGTTCTATGGACTGGCCACCCCCTAAGGGGCTGACCTAAAACCCGCATGCAACAGAAAGATGTTTTCCTAACCAAAATCATCACTGTCTGAGAAAAACAAGTACAGGTGCAAAGCAGTTTACCTAACAGTAACATTGTTTAGGCTAGCCTATATGGAATAGACAGAGTTCCCACAGAACACTGGAGAGCTGAGGTTTTCCAGCCAAAACTTTCTCAGCACCAACAGGTACAAGCAGTTGTCATGGCTAGAAACTGTGGGCAACCATTCTCCCCAGAGCTAAGCATCCCAAAACCATTACTGAACGTGTGCGAAACATATTGTTTCTAAGCAGCTGCTCCTTTCCAGAGCAAGCTCAGGTAGAAATTAGCCCAAAGCCAGCTGAAGAATCTCCAAAGGAAAACCGATGTGCTGCATCTGACACAACCTGAACCCAAGCCAGGACCTACAGCTCAAGCAACAGAGCTGCTTTTCCAGACACAATTGAAAGTATTAAAACCCTTCTCTGGAAATGACACAAACTATTAAAAACTGTACAAACTATACAAAGTACAATACTAAAGCTGCAGAGCAGACTCCTAAATCTAAAATACCCTGCCAGCTCTTCAACTTAGCCTGTGTCTCCAGAACACTCCTGCACTTCCCAGTGACATCAAACGCCCCCAGTGAACTTTTCAATGTACTGTTTTCATTGTCTCTTCTTGGACAAGGCAAGCCATACCTTTTTGGCAGGAGCAAGCCAGGCTCAGTTAGTCACATCTTTGTCACTTCTTGGCTAGACTACAGCTATGTGATACACCTAGGCATGAAGCCCACAGTGCTTGTCAAATGCCAAATAGAAGAGCATGCTGCAGTGGGAGCCCTGGCTGCCACAAGTGCATCAAACCTACCTCTGCTCCCTAGGCCACCTTTCAGCATGAAAGCCAAGCCAAATTCAAGCTTGAGTCCTGATCTTTAAGGAATTTGATGGCATGGACCCAGCATGGCTAAAAGATCAATTAAGACACAAAGATGGAAACCGTGATCATCAACAGCTCCACCACTCTCCAAGAGCAGTGGACCCATCCAGCATGAAGATCATGTTTGCCTGGGGCAGAGACAGGGTCTTCTTTGAGAATAAACTCTTCCCAGCTGGTGAAAAAGGAAGGGTGTCTAAGATACTGAGTAATTCCCTTATTTTGCATATCTCATCTCTCTGCCAAGACATGAATCAGGGCCACTCTTGGTTTAGTTTGCTTTTGCATTTTTTTTTCTATTTTATTTTATCTAAAATAATAATATTGGTCTCCTGAGCCCATGTGAAGTCCTTGGTCTCTTCCCCAGCAATGAAGTCTGCTGGCAAGACAAGATGCACTGCAGCTAAGAGGTCTTGGCACTAACCAACAAGAGCTACATTTCAACAACAAGCACTGGAGCCCTCCCTCCCAAAGAGACCCTTCAGAGGTCAGTCCAACAGTTGCATTGAGGATGCCTTGATGACAGACTCCTTCTGCAGGTCCCTGGATGGTCTTATCCAGCAGTCTTTACACTGTGCTCCACAGGGAACCGACTTGTGACATAGTGCCCAAGGGAAATAGCTAAAAATACATTTATTTCATTATTACATGTAAGTGTAAGCACAAACTGTATTTGCTGCAGGCTACTGATGGTGAAAGGTTTGGAGGGAGAGGGAGGCAACTGAAAATAAAGTCCTTTCATTGCTGCAGACCTTGTGCAGGGTTTTCAACTTCCCTGTGGCATGTGGTGATAGAGACAGACTGCCCTGTGGAAAATGCTAGTGCAGTTATACAGTGTCTGCTTTTCTTAATGGAGTCAAGCCTATGCCAGGGTGGATTAAAATCTGAGCTAGAAAGAGATGTGGTCTAGCTTGCTGTCATTTTTGGCAGGCAAAAGAGCAGTAAGGCAAACACAAGCTCCAGATTACTACCATTTAAAAACCATGGCAATTTCTCACAAGTGTGTCGACATTAGGATTCCTTTTAAACGCTCTGTGTTTCTGCTGAATTAATGTGTTAGTGCATGTTTTTGGACTGTAATCCGTAATGCCTGGGTCTGCTTAACCTCTTTTTACATCCTGTGTAGCTTTGTGTGCATTTGTCTTCCCATACATATCTGTATGTCATGTTGTGCATTTATTAGACTCCATAAATATGGCTGCTAAATCATTTAGGGTTAAAACTCACTGCTAATTCTCACAATATTTCCTAATCTTTAAAATATGTCAGTGGAAGAGCTTGAGGGTGACCTTTGACATCATAAATTGGAGAGCAGGTCGACATGGGAATGACTTCAAGAAAATCAGACTCTAGAATGTGTGCATCGAGCTCCATAAGAGCCTGACAGGGATAAACCTCTCCCCTGGGCTCCCAGAGCAGGACAGAAAGGCTAAGCCCGGCTTCTACAAACTTCTCCCTGTAAGCCCTGGAAGAGAGGGGACCTGCTTAGTTGGAGTAAAATGTGTAAATGGAGTAAAAGGCTTGCTGTAGCAGGTACAAAGCATTAGGGGACATTTCAAGGAGTGATCGCACGCTGCGCTCCTGCATCGGGATTTTGCCGTGAACTTCAGTAGAAGCCAGGCTGGAATCTAAACTACAAGCAGCATTTGGAAGACCCATCAGTAGGCCGGCGCGCGGTGTTTCTCGCACAGCCGGCAGCCTCCGTGTCCCGGTAGGAGCGGCATAGTGTCGGCAGAGAAGCGCTTCCCGGTACCGCCTAGAGCCGCAGCAGTGCGTGCGGTAACTACCCTGTGGTTAAACATCCTCTGCAGCTGCTGCTCCATCGGGCAGGGGAACGCTTCCAACTGCTTCCAGCTGACTATGGACTTGGCTCCCCCAGAAAACCTCTGTCTGGCTGGTGGCTCTAACTGCAAAACCCGAACAGGTTCGTCGCGCCTGTACTGAGCGGAGCGGATGCTCAGCACGGGCTCCAGAGTAGCGGATCGCCAAGCACTGAGCCAGGCAGGCAGCATGTGCAGCGGTAAGAGCAGTATGTCAGTGTACATGTCCAGGAGGACCGTGTCCATACAGCCGGGGCTGGCGATGCACGGAGCCCCGCGCCCGGGACACATCCCCGTATCCGCCCCGCCGCTCACCCTGCACGGCGCGCGGGACGCGGCGGGGCCAGCCGGGGGGCGAGGCCTATCGCCCTCCTCGACCAATCCGAGAGCAGGGCTGCTGCAGTATGTAAATGAGCCGCGGAACGATTGGGCGGCGCGGGCGAGGGGCGGTGCTGGGGCGGGCGGCGCTGGACGGGGCGGGCGGCGGCGGGCGCGCAGCTGGANAGGGTGAATGGGAGGCAGTCGGCCGGCGCCCTCCGCCTCCGCCCTCCCCGTAAGCCGCGGGCCGGCAGCGACGTGCAGAGTGGCTGGGGAGCCGGGGGGATTTACTTTCTGATAGCGGCAGAGCAGCCTGGGCCGCGGGGCAGGGGTCAGCTTCGTCCCTCTCGCAGGATTAAGTCCGCTCAGCCGAACCCGCATCTGGAGCCGCTGTAAGTGCCTTTCCGTCCCCGGCCTTCCGGGCGAGCTTCTCCCCTCTTTTCTCCCTGAGCCCCTTCATACTAGCCTGGCCGGCCATAACCTTTTCGATGCTGGCACTGGGTAAGAGCATCCCCGGCGGGGTGGCTCGGTGTGCTCTGCTAGGCAGCATGGGGTCAGTCCCAGTCCGGCGCGAGGTCGGCTTTCCGTTGCTTCCCGTGGGTCAGGGGACGGGAACCAGGTGAAAGCAGGCGGATCGAGTCCTGCCCTACCATCCAAAAGGGGTCCCGGGGCTGTGCGCGGCCGAACTGTCCCCCATCACTGTCGGGAGCGCTGTCCGCCCGGCGGCGGGGCGCGGCGCTTCCGCTGCTCTGCCCCTCTAGGGCCCAGCGACCCCACTCGCCGCCGTCGGGGTGTCCCCGACCGTCCGCTCGGGGCCGACGCGGGCCCCTTCCCGACAAGCGCTGCTGGAGTCTCTCGCAGTTGCTAAACTTAGTCATTTTCCACTCGGGCGAGTGGGGCAGGGGCTGTTTAAATTAGCCGGGATTCGCTGTAAATAACGGCGCTGCGGGCTGCGGCTCAGCTGTCTGCAGGGTTCGGGGGAGAAGGGCGCGGGGAGCAGAGGCGGGGAGATGTCGCCGGGGAAAAGGAAGGCAGCCCGACGGCTTTTGGACAGTTGGATAAATGATATTTATGTAATGGGCTGGCTCCTGTTTACAGCAGAGTCGACCTCCCTGTAGCGCCGGGGAGAAGCGAGCCAGCCCCCGCGAACGGAACGAATCTGCCCCGGGACGCCGCTGGCTGTGGCATGCCGGCGGACGGGGTTCCAGGGACCCGACCGAGAATAACAGACCTGGTCGGGACGCGGGGAGAGAGCGTCGACCCCGCGGCAGCTCTGCCGGGAGCATCGAGCCGCCCCGGCGGAGCGCGGCTGCCCGGCGCTGGGAGGCTTCGGGCAGAACCGGCTCTCGGGCCTTCGGGCGCTTGCACGGGCTCTCCCGCCTCCCTGGCGCCGGGGACACGGTGCAGAGCGGCGTCTCTCCGCCCGGCTGAGTGACCGGGAAGCCCGGCCAACTGCAGCGAGCTCCCGACGGAGCCCGGTACCGTCCGCTGCCCCGTCTATTCCTCGCTCAACGAGTGCTGCTCCGGGGGAAGAGCCAGCCCGCCAGCGCGGCACCCCCTTTTCCTTCCCCCCGATCTCCTCCTCGGAGCGGGAGTAAGGAACGGGTGCGTCCCGGCTAGCCGCGGCTCCGGCGGGGGAGGGCGACCGAGGTGGGGGCCGATACCCGCGCTTCGCTGCAGCTGCTGGAGCGGGCTCAGGGAGGGGGGCGGTGGGCCCGGTGCCGCCGAGCGGGGCACACCTGTCGGCCGTTCACCCGGCGCCCCCGCGGCTGGACAGCTGAGGGGACGAGCGGGGAGGGGGCTGGATCCCCCCCGGCAGCGCCAGAGCCCTGCAGAGGCACTGATGGGGGTTGCCGCAGCCCGCCCCCCCCCAAGCCTCCCCGCTGGCGTTAGGCAGCTCGGGGCAGTAGTCCCTTGGCTGGAGCTCTCAGGGCTTCGCGCCCCTTCCCCGCCTAGCCCGGCGGGTTACCAGATGCAGAGCTCGGCTCCTCACGGGCGCCTGCAGAAGAACACGCTGCTTCAGGACGCCGGCGCCCGGCAGAGCCTGGAGGTGAGCCCCCGGCCGCCGCGCCCGGCTGATGCTTCGAGCTGGCGGTGCAGAAATCAAAACCAATCCCTCATCTCCGCCCCGTTCCTACACCTGGGAGGGAAGCAGCCTCCCGACCGATGGGCCCACGATCCGTCCACTTTTTAAGTGGAGTCCAGTGCTGAAAGCAAAGAGACGAATTAGGCGTCCCCAGACAAACTTGTGGATCTTCCACACATGGCCTGTGGCCTGGAAGGCAGGATGCTAGGGATGAAATAGCTCTCTCCTATCTGCCGTTTCGGGAGATGCTAAAAGCAACTGCACAGGAAGGTGTCTTTCAGAGTCTCAACTCTGTTCCTGTCCAATCTTCCAGAGACAGAGAAAGGACCGCCTTTTTGACGATGGGATCAGGGTTTCCCTGGCTCCCCGCACCACGTCCAAGCCCCTCAGCCTGCCGGTGACCTGAAGGGGATGGGTGTTTGTGCAGGCTTTGATGGTGCCTTGCTGTGAGGGACAAAGGGCTGCCTGCTGGCTCCTGCGGGACTGTCAGATCATGGTAGCTGCTTTCAGTTTCTGCAAATGTCTGCTGAAGCAGAGCAGAGTTTGATTTTATTTTTTTTTAAATTATTTTTCATTAGCAAATTGTCACACCATGCCCAGTACTCCTCACAAAGAACCTCACAAAAAGATGTCTTTCCCTGCCAGCCTGAAGAGGGGTCTGGGCACGGGCGGTGGTTTTCCTGCTGTTGCTGTAGTTCCTGTGTTTGCCTGACCTGCAGCCCAGATTTTGCCCATGGAAGCCCACCTATATTTCAGTCCAAGCCAGTGGTTTAAAAACCAATATTAATCTTTTTCAGAGAAACTGTTGCAAGCCTCAACTAATATCTATTACATTTCTATAAGGGCTTAATTCAGGCAATTAATAAATCTGCAAATTGTGACTGGATTGCAAAAGTATTGGTTAATGTATCCTACAGGGAGCTGGCAAAAAAAAAATACGGTATATCATCTGTGTCAGATGCTACCCAAAACCTTGAGATTGAGAGGTGAGGCTGACTTTGGAGACTGCCAAAAAGAAAAAGCCAGAAACCTGATCTAGGAGACCGCTCCAAAAGGAAGATGAGATGAGCAGGGGACATGAGGTCTGTCTCGTGACCTGGCACATGTGCCCTGGCCTTGGGGACAGGGGAGGTACCTGGGTCTGGGAACAAAGTCCCAGATGGGGAGAACTGCTCGTTTCAAGCTGTGTGCCCTCCATCAGGAAGGCAACAGGATGAGACTGTGGGGCCATGGAGGGAGGAGGGTCAGAAACAGGAGGCTGTGGCGTCTCTTAGCAGGCTCAGCTATTTATGTGGCTGTTTAAAAACGGGAGATTGCTATTTACTTAGGGCCTGATGGCAGAGGGGGCAAAGCTCCCCCTCTTGCTGTGGGCCAGTGGGGCTGAGGGCATTAGGCTGTGCCAAGGTTGGGCATTTGCTGTTGGCTAGAGAACAGTCTCTACCAGCTGGTATCGGAGTTAGTGCTGCGGCTGTTGGAAAAACCCTCTATTGTCAACACCCAGCTGAAATAGACTGGGGTTTCGGACGGCTGGAGAAAGATTTCTGAGGCTAGTCCACCACACTTCCCTTCCTCTTCTTTGTGTGCTGTTCCCCCTCACCAGCACCCCTGCCCTCCTCCCACCTCACCTCTGAATATTAATGCCTCTGGCAGATTGGATAATAATGTGACTGGGAATTGAATGAAGCTGTTTATTAGCTCTGGGCTTCCTTGGGGTATTTAAGGGAGTCCACGGGCTGATCCTGGAAGCTTGGCAGCACAAGGGACTGGGGCCAGACTCGGCAAAGGAGGGGGTCACTTCTATGGGAAAGGATTTGCTTGAATCCTCATCTCCCTCTGACCCCAGAGGAGGACAGGTATGGCAGCCTGGTAGGAGCTAGTCCTTTTGGATGGTTAGCAATAGATCTGTTACTATTCTATTCTGAATAGGGTTTTGCCAAAAAAATTAAGTATTAGACCTTTTTTTCAGGAAAGACCTAGGAGATCTAGATGGGCAGAAGCTGAGAGACATTTCTGTTATTAGGCTTTAAAAAGATGTGGGGAGTCAGCAAGTGAGGTCACTCTCTTCCCTTCCCATCAATGTCAGAGTATTACCAAGCAGATTTGGGGAGAGAGCCAATCTTCTACTCATGAACAGGAAATTTCCTACTGATTTGCAGGGTATAGGTTCACCCTTGGAGCACTCATTTCTGAAGAGCTGAACCTTACAATCTCTCTCCTCAGGAGCCTTCTAGCCTTTCCCTATGTGGGTCTCTCGATGCTTTATCATGAAGGGAAATATCCCTGTTGAGCAGAAGCAAAACTGAGCTGTGGCAGAAATGCAGCCTCTGTCCCTTGACCCTCAATCTGATGCTCTTTGCTATCTCCTAAATCATAGCTCCCCCAGAAAATAAACATTGACACTCTTTTGAATAGTGCAAAAGAGGAGGGAAACCTGAGCTGGATTTGCACAAACTGGTATTAATTTTGTCCCTCTGATTTTTCAACTATTCAGAATGTTCTGAGATGCATTAATGGGGCTGTAGTTACTGGGGATCTTGGCAGATACCCAGCTTGGGCGAGCTGGGTCCTGCGTGCCCTAAATTAACCCCTAAAAATCACCATCAGAGCTGCTGTGATTGAGACACCTGTTTGTAAACCCCTAGCAAACAAGTTCACAATCCCAAATCTGAGAGCCTAAGAAATACTTCTGTTGGGAGGATATAGCACATATGCCACTCTGAATCACATAACACCGATCCTGCAGGCTATTCTTTTCAAATAAATACATTAAATAGCTACTTGGGGAGCTTCAGTGATGTGGCACAAGCTGAAAGGTTCAGCACCCGCCGAGCTCTCTGCAAAAACTCAAAAAGAACAAAGATGAAATAAAAAAATAACTAGAGGTTCACAGTTACTTCTACCTCTCTTTCTCTCTGCTCTCTCTCTCCATTCCTTCTTCCCCTCAACCCCATTTAAAACAGAAGCAGCATTCCCACCACCCATTGCCTTTTCTCCCCTTTCCAATGCTGCCATTTATACGAGTCTAATTTTCTTTTAAAAAGTTGATTATAAATTACCATTGTGAAACATGAGGATTTAACGGTAAATCAAGTTGACCTGTCTGCATGTGGACATTTTTATTTACTCATTTTTTTGAAAAGCAAATAAACATAGAATCCCTCCCACATAAAGCAGCTCCCCACTTAGATTTGAACACAGTTTAAAAGAAATCCCTTTTGTTTTAGCCCTTTTTATTTCCTGTTTGTTTCTGAGCTTAGACTTGACAATGAAAACCACATGAAATTCCCTTTTTGTTCCATCAGTTTTATTTTTGGTGCCACAATATCCCAACTTCCAGTTCTGTGAGTTGGGGTTGGGGGGGGGTTTGCATTTATTTCAAGGCTGTTTTTTAAAAGTAAATGCATGGAGGTTTTCTTCCAAAATAAATAAGGAGGAGTGGATGTACCAGGATAATTTTTAAAAATTAGATTGTTATGGTAAATTAATGGAGCTATAAAGGTCAGCCTCCATATGGATTCATACCTAAGCAGGGAGAAATACCAAAGTGATGAAAAATATGGACTTTCTTGTCCCATTTAAAAGGGTTTCGCAGTTTACTTTGTGTTCGGTGGGTTTTAATAACGGTGCCCCAGTGCCTGAGCTCAGATATGCCCGAGTAGCAGGTCAGGGTGGGAGGCTGGAAAGCCGTTCCGTGGCCCTGGACCTGCAGGAGAGGTTGCTCTCAGAGTGACAGGGTCTGGGCGGGCAGAGGCGTTTTTGGCTGTACAGCCCCGTCCGCGAAGCAGGCTGGCCCGTGGACGGGACGTAGTGTGACCCAGGCAGGAGCGTTATGAGATGGCTCACATCCTTCTGCCCCATCCCTTTTCTCTCCGAGCCGCTTTGATGGGATCGCCCGAGGGCCGGACTGGCTGAGTAATTAGGGCTCTGCAGCTTCCTCTCCTACCCACCCAAACTGCCTACCTCCCGGGGCTCCGCATGGGATGCAGCCTCGAGCAGATGGAAAAACTGAGGATTTGGCGGGGAGGGGGGGCGGGGGGAGGTAGTGGAGGGGAAAGGAAAAAAAAGAGGCAGACTTTGTACATAGTCCTTAGGCAGCACACTGCATTTCAGGATCCTCAAATTCAAGCCTCTTGGTTTTGCTTTTTCAATGACTGTTGTGCCCGTGGATTTAGGGATGCAAGACATTTTGCCACGGCCTCGAGTGGGGCCCCTGGGCGAGAGGCTCCGGGAGAGAGGGGCTGCTGACCGTCTCTGCTTGCTCACCCGCCCTTCCTCCTCCTCGCCCCGATACGCACTACGTCTGCGGCCGGTGCACGACAGAAAAACCGGGCGCTCCGCGGGCTCGATCCTGCCGGCACAGGCCGCGTGCGAAGCACTGCGGGATCGGCCCCGGCAGTGTTTGCTAATTGCCTCCCTCGGCCCCTTCAAACAATGTCTAGGTAAACAGGCTGACCTTCAGGGCATGTTGCAAGGTCCATAAAGATGGAGTGTGGAGAGGGAGCAAGCTCCAGCATCCCTCCCAGAGACTACCCCCTCCTGCCCCAGCCCTACCAGCTGCAGTATCACAAGGAAGAGGGGAGGGATACTGTGAGCTATCATCCACTTGTTTCATTCACGGTAGTCTTCATCCTGCAAGGATCTTCCTGCCAGAGAGCTTTAAAAATTTTTAAATACAAATTACTTGGGGGAAAAAAAAGAGACAAATCATCAGGAAACTTTACAGTCAAGCATAGCAGACATCGGCTCCCTCTGGTGCTGCGGGTTTGTACTGAGACAACACATTGCTTGGAGCAAGCCAGCAGTTTCTGGGCTCTTGTTTCCTTAACCAACAGAGCTGTTTGATGGCTATGGTGGTTGGTGGGGCCATCACAGAACTCGTGGCAGCTACCCCTTTTCCCTTTGCAGCTCTGCAACCCACTGCGCTCTGACAGATTGTTTTAAAACAGCGATCTAATACCACCCCTCCCCTGCAAAAAAACTTCTTTCTAGCTGCTGGTTTTGCCGAGTTCTGTCATAGAACAAATGTTTATGATCAAGTCGAAGTTCTCCAGAAGGGATTTCTAGAAGTGCTGATGGATGGCAGACACTGGCAGCTCTACAGTGCATGGAGGTCACACAGCCATAGTGGTGTGATATGCTGGTGGCAGGGGATCCTTCTCGAGTTTCAACCCTCTTCCTCACCCACTTGATGAGGGGCTTTCTCGAGCGTGTTTACTAATTGTGAGAATCATTTACATGTTCGATACCATCTGATTCATCCACTGCTCTCCATCTGCATACAAATCTCCTGACAGCAGCTGGAGTCACAGAGCTATCTGGGCCGCCCTAAAATGAGCCAACTTTACAGCCACAGAGATACAGAAATGACCCTGCCCAGCTTCTGCAAGCACAGCCCCCTTAGGAACCAGGCCAGTGTCCTTTGACTGCCAGAATAATTAGTCAAATTCATACAATTGCCCAACTAAATACAGCAACACATACCGATCTGCTGATGCCAGGCCCTGGTGGCCTTTGCTGCTGCATGAGCAGCGCGTGTCCGGCCCTGAGCTGCAGACAGGCTGCCTGCACCTCTCATTCCTGCCCAGGATCCTGGCTTGCAACTGTCTCATCTCACTCCTGGCTCTGCAAGAGGAGATCACAATCCCTTGAGCACTGTGGCTGTGCAGCTGTTTCTCTCATGCAGACACAGGGAAATCCCTCAGTAGTTGCATGGGTCGCTTTGGAGCCTGACAGGGCTGCAGGAGTGGGCAAGGGCAGGTGGGGATGAGCAGAGTCAGTATGTTCTGGCCAGGCCACTTTAGCAGATCCTTTGTTAGTTGCAAGATTTTCCCAGGCAGAACTTCTTACTGAAATCAGTCTTTTTTCTCCCTTCCCTGAAACAAAGGGATCAATTTCCCTAAAGGACTTTTCTTCTCCCATAACTGCAGACCGTGCTCTCACTCCCAGCACTCCTGCATGGTGGATCCACAATATGCCAGCAACTTTGTGTGATTGAAAGTTGTTTGGGCAAAACTGAGTTTTTGCTGATTTATTTTGTTCCAGATGCCTAACAAACAAAATAAGCCATAACAAAGCGTAACCTTATTAATATAACTGCACAGTCCGTCAGAATGAAAATCCTAGTCCTGGCTGATAAATGCAAGGTGCCAAACACCCCACTGAGGCAGAGTGTCCAAGGGATACTGGAAACACAGTCAGACACAGTGGGACCTGAAGTACAATGCTTACAGGAATGCAAGAACTATGAATGTTTAGTTCAGGGGAAAAAACCCAACTTTGGAGAAAGTCGGGCAGGACTTTTCTTCTGTGCTAGGATTAGCAATTTGTTTCCAGATTTTGTGTGCCATTTCAGAAACTATCAAGGTAGGCTAAGTGCCTCAGCCCACTGAGGTCCTAAAATACTATTGCAAGGAACTTGCTTTAAGCCAAGCCCAAGCACATTAGCCTGCCTCTGCAGAACCCAATGCTTCAAGTTTGGTGGGGTCTGCACCAGTCCAGGAGACTGCAGACACACCTGTTGGGGGGAATGTTGCACTGTCTATGGGGTATGGTGACATCAGGGCGCTTCCACAGCACAGGGGCATAGTGCAGCCCATCAAATAAGCGAACAGGACACATTCCATTGTGGGCTTTTTTTGCTGTGGACATGGGTATGGAGCTGTCAATCCTTGGGACACTTCCATTGTGATAATCCTCCGGAATACAGGCAGTTTATTAACCCACTGCTGCCCAGAGCAGAGGTTTCAGCTATCATTCTCTTCTGCAGCTGGAGGTTCATGTCAAAGTGAAGGAAGAGAGTGGCCTGATCTCATCTTGCAGGCTGCCTCCAGCCCCCAGGAAATGCATTAGGCAGTGTCCAGCATGATTGGGCATTTTCCTAGCACCTCTTATCTGAGGATCTGAAAGCACTTAAAGGAATTTTACTTCATTGCCTTCACCAGCTCAGATACGCTCATTTACATAAGTTCTGAAATGAAGGCTACAGTCCCAGAACAGTCAAATAGTTTTACCTACATCATAAGACAAGTCAGCAGCAGCACCTTACCTCCTCACCCTCTTCCCATCTCCCATTATTGGAAACTTCTCCTTAGAGCACAAAAAGAGAAACAACCTGGACCTCCTTGTCAGAGAGCTGCCAGCTCTCAGATCCTTGCTGCCAGCTGTGGCCAGAAGCCTGGCAGCAAGAGCTTGGGCTACTGCAGTTCCATGGCACCATGCACGGCTGTCAGTGCTCTGCAGCCCAATCCACATGTGGGGCAGTGCCAGACAACTTGCTCTGACAACAAAACCACTAAGTGCCTCAGGGAGCTTTGGCAATTCCTATTTATGAGAGGAATAAAACCCCTAAACCACGTTCCAGGCTTCAAAGCAGCACACACCACTATGAAGCCACCCTCAGGAACTCAGGGGTTAGTGCCCAGCTGTAGGGACTAAATTGAGAAATAAAGTTTATTATAACCTGTGACTCAGCCCTTGCTGGAGGTCGGTGATCCACTTCTGAGTGTGCACCCGAAACCACTGCTCAGGCAGCCTGAGGCTGTGAACAGCCTGATGTTTTTGGAGGCAGGCAGCTTGCTCTCCTGTCCCGTAATGGCCCTGTGCTCCGGGTCACCAGTTGGCTGCTGCTGTTTATCTTCCAGTGATTAATGGTTGCTCTTGGTTCCTGCTGCAATTCCATTAAGATTAGAGATTTAAAGCTACATTGAGATGTTTAGCAGTGGGTGACCTTGGTCTCCCCATAGTTGTATTTCTATAGTCTCAAGGAAACAAATATTAACTCATTTTGTACCCCATCCTTCTTGCTTTCTAGCAGCAGGGAAAGAGCCCCTCACAGGCAGCACTTGTGTTGGCCAGCAAAGAGAATCTGACTCTTGGTTGCTGTGCAATTCATGTGCTGTGCTGATGTGGCACTTGTAATTCCAGCCCACAGGCGCTCTGATGGCACCATCCCCTGAACAAACACATGTATCCAGAGAAGAAAATGCTCTTATGCAAGGGAACAGGCAGTCTCAATCACTCCTTCTTTGACAAGGGGCAGAGGGAGAGGCAGGGGCTCTTCCACCTTAGCTCAGCCTCTCACAGAGACCAAAGAACAGAGGCAGTTCATCTTCCCGAAACTGTACAGTTAAATAGAGTCCTAAATGTTTGTCTCTACTAAAAGTAAGGCAGCATACAGGGGACACAAGCATGGGAGGAGTGAAGCAATCAGCAGTAGTTTGACTTCTGCAATTGATGGAGCAGGAAGAGACAGCTCTGACCCTAAGAATCTAGTGTAACATCATACCTTCACCTCAGGGGATGCAAGAAAGAAAGGACACTTCCCCACAAGTGATTGCGGAGCACCTTTCAGCCTGAGGGTTATCCCTGAACTCTTTGTGGAGATCAGCAATTCTGAGCAGAAGATTCAGTTACTACGGCCCTGGATGGAGACAGGAACTCAGATCCACAGGGCTGTGCTGATCTGCTTGAGAGAGGCCAGCTTAGGGCTTCCCTCCTGTCCTTGGGTTGTCAGTGGTCATTGTGCTGCTACCTCGGAACTTGAAGCATCAAGTCCTTGCTGGAGCACCCCTGCATGCCCACAGGAAGACAAATAACATCAAAACAATGCAAGAGACAGCTTCTCACTTCCAGATCAACCTACCAAAGCAGGTCCAGCAGGAAGCCTCCTCCCCAATGGTAGTGCAGAGAGTCAATCAGCACACACTAGTCAGTCTCTAGGCAGCTCTCAACAGGCAAGACCCACATCACAAAAGCCATCCATATAATTAGCCTTACTTGGGTTGAAGTCAGCTTTTATGTTTCCTTCTCACCCCTTCAAAGAAAAAAAAAAAAAAAAAAACAAGCAAAAGCCTCTTTGCTCCCAGGTGATGGAGCAGTGTATTACTGAGATGGGTCACAGGGACCTTGTTTCTCTTTTCAGATAAACAAAGCTGGCCTCCTCACTGTCCTCCTTCTACTGCCCAAATGGCCCTGGCTCGAGCAGTCAGGAACTGATACCGAAATAGAAAAGGGTGAATTTGAAAAGAGAAAAGGCCTAGAGGCAGGACTGTTCTTCCCCTGCCCTCCACCATGCCCAAGGAACACGGATGGCAACTCCCTTTTAGGTTGGAGGGTCTTGCACAGGTGGCCACAGCATGTTCACATGGGCACCAAGGAGAGGACACAGATGGGCAGTGACTGGAAGAAGAAATGTGTTTGTTACAGTTTTGGGAACCTTTATCTCAGGAACACTAACATACATGGATGGAAAGACTTAGAGTTGCTGGAGCAGACTGGGAGCCATGGCTAGTTTTACAAAACTGAAGCCTCTGAGCAAGTCTGGCTGCATCAGCTGTCCCTAAAGAAACCATTCTTTTATATTAAAAGAAAGTGAGATGAAGAGTTAGATGAAGATGGCAAATTTGATTTTATCTAAAAATGTTTTTCAGGTGCTAATTTCACTTATTCCTTGAGACTGGGCAAACAACTTAGAAATGCCATGAAGGTTTAGCATTGACTTTCTTAATGTCTCTGCCCACAGCAAGACCTGGCCAATGTGGACAAAAGCTCCTTTTTTAAAATCCAAAAGGGCTGTATAATCTAGATTAATACCTTACAGCCTTTTATGGCAGTAGTATGGGGTTGCCTTTGGGTAAATACATTGGTACAGACTTCATGTGCTGTCCCCATTGCATACTTTTCCAGTTTTATAATAATGCTGAGCAGATCCCTCCATCCTCTTGATTTTGCTTCTCCATGACCTGCTCACAGCAAACTGAGAAGGCATTTCTTAATGCCACCACACATGGTACGTGCACTGGGTTATGCAATTACATATATACATACAATATCTCCTCTCTGAAATCCTCTGGCTTTTAGATTTAGTTCACAAAGCAAACTTGTGCTCAGCCACAAGTCCCTCTTGAAACCTGAATACTGGCCACACTTCATAACCAGTTTTAATCTAAGTGCCCACTGTATCTCTGAGGCAGGGCAAGCATGCTGTGTTGTGTCCAGCAGCTTGGATCAACTTTGCAACCACTGCACTGGTGCAGCCCAGGATGTGGCATAAATTTTCAATACCAGGACTAGGTTCTCCTGAGCCTTGTACCTTGTGTTGTCATTTATGCCTATGGAACCTTACCTATGTAAGATACTCCCCCCTGGTTTTCCTATCTTCACTCTAGTTTGCAAAGATGAAAGCAATGCAAGATGTGGAAAAAAAACCAAACAGGACCCTGCACAGGAGGACACTGTCCTTGAGTTACAGCAAGGCAAGAATCTGAATTCCTCCTTAAATCGTCCAGTACAGAGTCGAGCCCTAGAAGAGAGGAAATTGTGCTTGACAGATGCAATCATATGCAAATGGCTGTAGAAGAGGGGAAATTATCATCTACAAACATTGGGCAGAAATTCCATCTGCTGCAGACTCAAGAAGGGCTCTTAATAAATTCTGAGACAGCAAAGTGACACACATCTTAATCAAGACTTAATCCATGGAATTAATTCACTGCGCGTTTCTGCATAATTCTGAGAGTAATGCTAAAAGCCATGGCAATATCAGCAGCAGATGGACTCCCCTACTCCATGCAAAGGTATTAAAGAAAACACAGCCCCCATCACATCACTTCATGTATGTACACAGGGCAAAAAGCAACAGGGCTGTGCCTGGCTGCTGCCAGGAGCTTAACACAGCCAGCAGACATCAAAGGTCAGGCTTGCCACTAAGTGGAAATGGAAACCAGCCTCATGGCAGAGACAAAGTCCTGCCATTTCTCTCCCACAGGAGAGGAGAAGCCCAAAGCAAGGCAAAGCTCTGGGAAACCAGAAGTCCTGCTTCATTAGGTGCTGCTTCCAGAGAGAACTGACTGAGGCTGGTGTTGAGACTGCCCCACCAGTACCTGGGCAAGGCAGTGAATGGAGGTCAAGTGAAGCAAGGAGCAAGGAAAACTGCAGGGGTTTTGTGAGTGAGATCTGCTGCAGAAAAGCCAGCAAGATAACCATTAAAAATGGCTCCTTGCCCTCTCACCACAGCCTGGGAAGCACACTACAGGTCTGGGGATCAGCCCTGCCAAGGGCCCTGGTGGCAGCCTTGTGCAAATTGACTAAAAGAGACTTTAGACAGCTCTGAAAATACATTCTTAGTCACTGTCATCTACCTCCAAAGGAGGTGCAAGAGCTATGTGATTAATCTCTTGTTTACATGTCTAAAAACTAACACAGTCCCGACTGTCTTCAGAACATTCCTTCCCTGACACACATGGATTTGAGGGGCTGAGCAATCCGTCATCACGAAGAATCCAGCCTTCACAACTGATGTCCACCTAAAGTCTGAAAGTCCCAAACATCTGGTCCAAACCTCCCTAAACCCAGGGGTCCCAGATCCTGCCACAGTGCATCAGCTGTTGTGTTTTAGAGGAAAAGGATCCCTAGCTGGAAGGTGAGGTATTAGCTGAGGGTAGCTGAAGTTTCAGAAGCTGCTGTGGTCCCCTCAAAGTGATCCAGCCTTCATAAACTGTGCACTGGTGGCTGTGAAACATCCTGCCTTTTGCTGGGTTATGATCCAAAATTCAGATTAGGGGTTAACAAAGGGCCAGCTCACCTTTCCAAGGGGATGCAACCAGGCTTGGAACACTTACTCCCTCATGCCTGCCTCTTCATGAGCATCCAAGGTGGTCCAGAACAAAGTGGTGCTCCCAGCTGAGCTCCTTTAGGCAATACAGGTGGAGGGTGCAGGGTCCATAAGGAAGCAAATTATGAAAATAATTGATCTTGGGAGAGAGAGGTGTGAAAAGAGGTAGCAGAAGAGTCACAGTGGTTCTGGCAGTCATGGGGATCAGCACTGACAGCTTCCCAGTTGGGATGCTTTCAGCCAGGGAAGATGGCTCACCAGCACAGGCCAGTCTCTTGAGGGGACATGGGGAGCCTCCAATTAGGATGATCTAAGGCTAGAAGTGGGATCCTGCTGCAGCCAGGATCACTCGTTCCCAGGCACCTAAGGGTGTGAAATGTGATTCCCATGTTAATTCAGGTTCCAGAGGTCCTTGAGTACCCCCCCCAAAGGAGTCACTTACACTGCCTGGGTCTCTGCTTGTAGCAGTGGCTGTGCAGGTAGATGTGCCTTTGTATCAGTGCCAGGCACAAGAATGCTTTTCTTTTGGGATGTGTGCATGTAGTGCTCTCTGGGCAGCTTTACTTAGGCTTGGCCAGCTTGTGGAGAAACAAGGGAGAAAGAGGAGGGAAGCCGGGCAGGGAGGATGGGAGAGGTGGGATGACTGGGGAAGGTGCTAACAGCCCTTGGCTGGCCCAGAACCACTTCCTCAGATCTCCATTACACAGCATGCTCCCGGCGTTGCTATTTCAGTCTGAATGTCACCTATAAATTGGAGGCTCTTTCTCTGAAGGCTGCAAATAGAAGTGTCACTAGATGATCTTTGATTTATAGGGAAGTTCAGCAGAAAGCCCAGTATGTCCATTTTCCAGCCAAGAAACTCAAAGGTGTCCAAGGATCACACAGCGATCCTTTGCTTTCCCTAGACCTTTCCTCAAGGCATGTCCCTGCTGGAGGTGGTGACGAGAGGTCACACACAGAGATTGATCTCCCTGTGACTACTGTTTTTCAGATTCTTCCTCCTCTACCACCCATCCCTGCCCCATGGATTTCAACCTGCTGGCAGATGCAGAGGCTCGCAGCCCAGCCTTGTCTCTCTCGGACTCTGGAACTCCTCAACACGAGCACAGCTGCAAAGGGCAGGACCACAGTGGTGAGTGCAAGGCTCAACATGCAAGAAAGACCCTGACCCATTATTGTGGGTGGATCTGGGTGGCCAGTGGCTTGCAGGAGCTGGCTGCAGTGTTCCCGGAGGGACAGTTTCCTGTTGTACTGGGAGCCAGCACAATGCCATAGCAGCATGGCTGTCCCATCAAGCAGGGGGAAGGCATAAGGGTGCGTATTACAATGACAGCTATTGGGAGGGTGAGAACACCATCCCAGTGGTGGGGTCATCTGGCCCTGGCTGCAGGAAGCCACTGCTCACAAGGGCACAGCCCATGGCAGGCTGGAGCCAGGCAAGCCGGGTCACAGCCCAATCAAGATTTTATTGTATTTGCCTAAACAGGATCCCCAGAGCAGGAGAGCTCTCCCCACAACACAGGAAGTGTAATACAAGGCACAGAACACTACACCTAATTTTAAACTACCATTTTATTTTTTTTACCTCTGTTGAAATTTTTTAGGTTTAAACTTTCCATGATAGAGGTAAATCTTAGGCTGAACTTTCCAGGTTCAGGAAATTAAGATGAAAGGGAAGCACTGTCTTGCTCCTGCTTTAACTGTGAAAGCCTCCTCACCTGTGCCTTGGTGCACTGCTCTGCTGCTCTCCCACAGAGGTGCCTCTGACCATTCCCAAAGACTGAACAAACCCCAAGCCTGATGAATTTTTTATCAGGCTCTGATTAAGAAACATCACCATTCACACCTGTTCAGAAATCAGCTACCAAATGCTATGGCTTCCTCTGGATTTTACATCTGTCTGGTTACCACTCCATGCTTTGTTATTCTGGATGTGTCAGGACAATGCAAAGCTGCTTCTGCCAGCGCCAGCATGAGGGAGTGAGGGCTGGGGACAGCCCGCTGCTCTCCGTGTAAAGCCTCCAGGCTCACCCGCATGCAAAAGCTAATAAGGATAATGATGCAGATTAAAATTCCCCAGAGAAAGTATCATGAAGGGAGTTACACTGGGATAACTAGAGTCAGAGAATCCACCTGACAAATTCCCCACTGCACACGTACCTTAGTTGGGCACATTCCCAAGCTCAGTGGCTCCTCGTCAGCTGCTTTGGATGCATGGCAGTGTCTCCATTCAAGGGGCCTTCCCTATTGAGCCCACCCTGGCATGCTGTAGAACTGCCAATTTAGGCACTGACTTTTTTTCCATTAGGCATGAGCAGCTAATTCCAGCTATGGCTACAGTCGTTTCACTGAGTGGGCGAACGTGTACAAGATATATTCCACAACCTATTTTGGGGTGACAATAAATGTTGGATGCCTGGCTACATCACTCCCCACTGTCTTAAGCAGTCTAGAAATAAAATGGTTCTGGGAGGTGACTGTTTGTCAGCACTACCTATGTGCAGATGCTGGCAGCTTGTGCCTTTGCACCAGAGGCTGATGGCAGCCACGAATCAGCAGTGTCAGGCAGAATAGAGCTGGCTACCAAGGGCTGCTGGGGACAGGGGCAGGGCTGCACTTCCAGCACTTCTTGACTCTCCTCAAGAGAGCAGCCTCCCTACTTCTCCTTGGCCCTACTTAATTCATCCACACAGTAAGAGATCCTGAGGAAGTGAACACAAATCTTGCTTCTCTGGGCTCAGCACTCAGGGATCTCAAGTGTCCTTCAATTGCGCGGCATGGTTTGTGACACCCTGTTCTGTTAGCTTTCATCAGGCAGTACAGGTCAAGGGAGAGCAAGGATGAGGAGTGAGGCAGGTAAAGAACTGCCCCACATCTCCCCATATTGTACTCCTCAGGATGGATTCAGGGCACCCACATCCTTTCTGTGGGCTCCTTTCTTTCCCTGTATTGCCACAGTTTTGGTTCCTACTGCAATCAGTCAAAACTGCACCTTTTACAGAGGACACTTCTTCCCTGCTTACAGAAGAAGCAGAAAAGAGATGACACAGAAAGAAACACAGATAGCAGGTACAGAAACAAAGAGGACACCAAGATGAACTGCAGAGATTTTTCAAGGCTCAAAATGATTCCTACTTCTCCTTAGACTTAAGATTTATGAAAAGTAGGTATACCAGAGGGTGTTGAGAAGACAAATACCAAAGCAAGACACATTGTGGTCTCCTTCACCCAGATGTAGCCCATAAACCAGTGATACCTTCACTCCATTTTCTTTCCCTCTTGGTATAGTTTCTTCCTGAGTGAAGAAGGGCAGTCCTGGGCAGGAGTTCTTGATTAGGACATAGCCTCCTGCTTCACAGCAGCTCCTTTGGAAATGAATATTTGTCAGGGACTTTGGTGAGAACACACGCCCTGTATGCATCAGGCTCCTAATTGACCCAGGCTCAGCAGATGAACAAACCAAATGTTGTCCGTTCATCTATACTGAGCCATTCCTAATAACTAGCTCAGACGGGTGGCATCGCTCCCCTTTTAATGTCTTTTGGAGATGGATAGCGCAGGAATCTCCTGCATCCAATGCTGGTTTAGAGCACTGAGTCAGAGAAATCAGATTAATCTCCTTGGCAAGAACCACTATAAAAAATCCACACTAAGAGCATGCTTCCAAGAGTTCTGGTGAATATGAAATCCACAAACAAGGATGCTCATGAAAATGAGAAGAGTACCACAAGACCACAACCAAGCTCTTTCATTCTGTTTTTCAATTTCTATGGCTTTGTTTCAAGAGTGTGCTGGGAAAGTTCTTGTAGAGGTAAGCCCTGTATGGAAACACAAACTCGTCCTGGTGCTGGGAATAGGACATGGCACCTTCCTGCTCAGAAGAACCTACTTAAAACCTGCTGCTGTGAGCAATGGCCATCTCACTGTCCTTGCATTCACATTTCTGCTGGTGGATAGCATCAGACGGGTTACAGAAGCAGAGGTGGCTGGTGGGGAGCAAACCACTGACCACAGCCGGGGTTTCCTCTATGGAGAGAGAGCACCTCTCCTGCAAATGCTCTCTATGACTACAGTATTGCTCCCTTTGGAGAAAGGCAAGTACAAGGAGGGTTTTCCAGGAACAACAGGAATGCCTCTAAACTAACAGGCTGTCATAGGAACAGTGTAGTGGCACCAGGTTCCTGAGACAGGAGCATCTTCCAGGTCTGGGGTCCACTAAAGCACCTGCTGTTGGCACAGCACTGGCCTGCAGCAGATTCTCTTCTCTTTTGGGGCTCAGATGCTTTTAAGCCTCTCTCATGCCCCATAAAAACTAAATGGAAAAGACAGAGCCTATTATTCTGGAGCACATCCATTTGACTTGAGGAATCCCTTTTCTTCACTGACTCAACTGTATTACAGACTGCTCTCTCTTTGCCTCACTACTCATTAAGGGGCTGTATCAGACACCTTCACGTTGAGATTTTTCTGGACTTGGAAGCCTTTTAAGCTAGCTTCCACTCAAAGAACCGCAACCAAACAAAAATTTCAATTTTAGCAGAGTGATGCCAGGATTTTTGTAAAGGTACTTCTTCCAAGTGGAACAGTTTGGGAGCATTTGCAAAAATTTCTATTTAGTTTAGTGGACTATTTCCCATTGTAAAAGAACACCTCCACTCCCTGCTGAAGATCTGATTTTCATTTGGAAATGCTTCACCTGGCTTCCAGATCAAAGGAAGGAGGTGTTGAACATCAGAAATCATTTATTTTTGCCAGAATAATTTTCTTCTATGGTGACTTGTCTTGATTCCCAGCAGAAATAAACACAAGCTATAGCTTTCTTCCATCATAAAAGAAAATGTCATGTTTGAGTAGCTGGGCACTCTGTGGAGGACAACTGAACAGAAGATATTTGTATGTGCATTCTGCCCCTATTTGCATTTTGCCTGCTTGGATTTGCACAGCCCCCAAAAAGGGCTGTGGCACAGGGAAGAAGCTGCCTGCCCACCTCCACCCACAACAGCCAAAAGCTCAGCATGCAGACATGGACTTGATGCCCAGAAGGAGGCTGAGCAGGTACACTTCAGTGTGATATCAGTGTGAACACTGGAGAGTTTTGAGATGTTTATTTAATGGGCAGTGAAATGAAAGACACTGCCTCTAGGAGAGGAATCTGTGAGTCAGGAGAAGGGCAGAGGCAGAAAGACAGGCAGATGCTGGAGTCCTTCATGGTATGGTCTAAGTGAGGCCTTTTCCTATTTTTAAAAAAATCAAAACATGCACCTAAGTAAGAAGGTAAAGGAGCAAGAAGGGGAGTGAAAATTTGTGGTCCTCGGGTTTAATTAATTGAAGAGCTTGCGCTTGCTATCAATTTGCCTTTTCTCATGACTTGTCCACAGAAACACTACTGGATCTTTTGCTGTATCACAAGTGTAAATTTCCATTCAGTTTTACTAAAGGACACCTTAGGCAGAGAGTTTTAAGCAGAGTAACAACCTTCTGATCTGGATAAGTTCTGCCACTATCCCCCATGTGAACTGTGACAAATGAAAACCAAATATTGGAAGTTTGGAAAATCTAACCCCAGTCACTTGGAAGCTAAAATCTATTATGTCAGTTAAAGGCAAGCTGTGCTGCGTGAAGGGGCCACTGGTTTTGGTGCTAGATGGATGCCTGCTTGCAAGGACAAGGGAGGGAGATGGGACCACTCCTGGTGGCTGTAGTGGAGGGGGATCTCACTGACCATGCACTGGTAGCCCCAAGGATAGGCTCCCCAATGCATCCAAGCCCACAGGTTAATTCAGGGGATCTCTCCCATTTTTCTGTTTCTTGCACAGACACTGAGAAGTCCCAGCAAAACCAGACGGACGACTCCAACCCAGAAGATGGCTCGCTCAAAAAGAAGCAGCGGAGGCAGAGGACACACTTCACCAGCCAGCAGCTCCAAGAGCTGGAAGCCACTTTCCAGAGAAACCGTTATCCAGACATGAGCACCAGGGAGGAGATTGCAGTCTGGACCAACCTGACAGAGGCACGAGTTCGGGTAGGACTACAGCCCTTCCATCTTCCTGGGCCTGAGCTTGTGGGGAAGAAGCCTGCTATGATACATGACCAAGCTGTCCCCAAACCAAGGAAGAAATTAGGAGGACTAGAAAATTTTCCTGTCTTCAGAACACCTCACCAGGGTCGGCACTTGAGATTTGACACATCCCGCCACACACATACCCCATGCTGGTGGTGCCTTCCCCATCCAGGGCCAGCTTGCAATTATACAGATACATACAAAGCCCAGGCTCTGCCCCACAGAGCCCCACCAGCTGGCTGCCTCCTTCCAGCAGACCCCTTCCTTGCAGTACCATCATTCCCCAGCCTTACCCTTGCTGGAGGGCACCCTTTTGGGTTCCCAAACCATTGTGCAGTCACAGGCATGGTGTGGCAGGGCTCCAGCTGGAGAGCTTCTCTCTGCTACTAGAAATATGAGTTAGCAGCACCATGAATAGCCTTCCAGCAGCTTCCATGCTCTAGGAAGTTATATTGTTTGAGCCCCTCTAACACTAACAGATTTTCCTGTTAGAAGACAGACTTAAAACACCCCACCCCAAGCCAGTCCTGAGGTAAAGTCAAAACAAGAGAAGTTATTTCCTTTGTTCAGCTCTCAAGCCACATCCCCCAAATACTTTGCTCCCAAGTCACACAGCCCCTCCTCCTGGCTGTGGCCACTTGGAAGTACAGAAAGAATTTTTCTCTTTTTCCTGCATAAAAGGAATCTGTTTGTTGAATAAGGTGGGTTATTCTGTGTGTTGTGAAATGGCAGTGGCTTGGGTTTTTGTTTGCTGGCTGAGGACCACCTGGTGATTCCTGCTGGGAGATGACCCTGAAGCCCAGACATCTTGCTGCAGCTCTTTCCTGATGCTCAGCCTCCCATCTCCCTGGGAGGATCGCCAGCTCTTCAACAGCTATTGAATTGCTGGGCGAAGAAACCAGGGCAAGGCCCCTTGCAAGGACAGCCAGAGCAATTTCCATGCCCTCCCTCTCTCTCTCTTGCAGGTCTGGTTCAAAAACCGCAGAGCTAAGTGGAGGAAACGAGAGAGGAACCAACAGGCTGAATTGTGCAAGAACAGCTTTGGAGCCCAGTTCAACGGACTGATGCAGCCTTATGATGACATGTATTCCAGCTATTCCTACAACAACTGGGCCACCAAGGGGCTTGCCAGCAGTCCGCTCTCGGCCAAGAGCTTCCCATTCTTCAACTCCATGAATGTCAGTCCCCTCTCCTCCCAGCCCATGTTCTCCCCACCCAGCTCCATCACTTCAATGACCATGCCTTCATCCATGGTCCCTTCTGCGGTGACCGGAGTACCGGCCTCTAGCCTCAACAACCTGGGAAACATCAATAACCTGAACAGCCCAAGCCTCAACTCTGCTGTCTCATCCAGTGCCTGTCCTTACGCCTCAACAGCCAGCCCCTACATGTACAGGGACACGTGCAACTCCAGCCTGGCCAGCCTGCGGCTGAAGGCCAAGCAGCATGCCAACTTCACCTACCCAGCGGTGCAGACAGCAGCTTCCAACCTGAGCCCTTGCCAGTATGCTGTGGACAGGCCTGTATGAAGGGCTGCCTCTGCCAACCAGGACTTGACCTTAGCCTGACAAAAGGAGACCTTTAGCCCTACAACAGCATACGTCCTGCAGAGAATGAGAGTGAACATGAGAGCATAAGAGGGAGAGGGAGAGAGAGAGAGAGAGAGAGAGAAGAACGAGCAGGCAGACGAACCTTTATGAAGATTTGTCTATTGTATGGTGAATTTTGACTGTCTTTCCCCTTCAAAACCCCTTCCCTTCTTGCCCACCAAACCTTCTCCTCCATGGTAAAATAAACCAAAACAGTCTACTGGAAGCCCCATGGGGAAATAGGAGCCCAAACATGCAGGATGCCTGACCAAGTATGTTTCAATCTGCCCCTCCAAGCCCCACAGGGGTGAGCCCCCAGATCCCTGGGACAGCACAGGCAGCTGCACACCACCCCTGCAGGAAATAGCCAGAGACAGGACGGCCTGGGGAGGGGGGGGTGCCAGTTGGTGCTTGGCTGAACCATTTTTTCTGCACATGTGCAAGATTTTGATGAAAGATATCTTGCCCATTTATTTATCGTACAGCCAGTAAGGAAGCCTTGTCTCAGTCAATTAGCATCTCTTTATAATGCATATATACACATAGCTCTTCAGACTTGAAACCTTTAGGAGCTGGGGGTTGTAAGAATATAAAATATGTGTGTGTATATATATATCTTATATATATACAAATACATATAGAGACATTAAAATATGCTTTCTTGTTTTGTATGTGAAATAACCTACAAAGTAGACCTCAAAACCAAAAACCCTGTAAAGGAAGCACATCCACTGAGGCAGTGTCCTGGCTGTCATGCATTACTGCTTCAGTCATTTCAGTCAGACACACTGCTGCCAGCATACACTCCAAACATCCCCATTTGCAACAATCAGCTCCTCCTTGCACATCTCCTTCCCTTCCCCAAATCCCATTTCCAAAAAAAGATAATAAAAGTTGGCACAAATCCTTTAAGCTTCTGCTTGTGTGGTTATTGAGAGCACACACCCTCATCTGAAGATTCTGAAATCAAGTGCCAGCACCCTAGGCAAGGGTGAGCATCCTTAGGAGCACCAGCATGAGGCAGTCCGAGTTGGACCAGGGGCTGAGGTTTGGAAGAGTAGTCCATGTTCCTCACTTACAAATCAAATACCTGGCTCCTCAGAACAACAAAAGCCCACACACTCAGTAGGAAGAGGAAAACAAGTCCCCACCCTGCTCCCTGTCTGCATTCACCCAGTGCAGCAGGAAGGTTGAGCTTCTTCTGGCTCAGACTTCCCCACTGTGCTGGATGGGTCCAGTGCCTTTGGGCTCCCACAGCCCAGGGCAGGGGAATCCCCCCAGGCAATCACCCCTTGCACTGAGCAGTGGTCCCCAGGGGAGAGGCCAGATGCAGCAACCTGCCCTGCTCAGTTTCTGCTGGGAAAGCTGTAAAACAGAGGTGGCCCTCTCAAGCTATACAGGCACCTGGAAAAGCTGCTGCTTCACAATGCAGAGGGAGGCAGCAGGTCCTCCAAAGGCCCAAGGAAGAGTCACGTGCAGCAGGGGAGCAGGACATCTCTACCCAGTACAATCACCTTTCCCTTCATCAAGTACAAGCCTCAAGGGGAAAACACAATTCCAATATTTTACTTTCCTCTTTAGATAGAAAAAAACAGCCCCAAAATATCTTCACAACAAACTGTCCCACCAGGAAGAATAGGACAGGCAAATCTGGCATAACCTATGTTCTGCAATATCATCAGAAGGCAGAGAGAAAGCAAGTTCTTTGCTAAGAATGGATTCTCACTAGGACACAGTAAGAAGTCGCTCACAAACCAAGCATATAAATTGCTCAGTCTTTACCAAAGCCTCTTCCACAGGGAGCAGTTGCTACTGAAGGTATTCATGAGCAGATGCAGAAAGCAGTCACAGGAGTCAGCCCACCCTCACTGTAACAAATTATTTTTTGTTCTGAGCTAATTCAGAATGAGGGAGCCAAGATATCCTGCACTGAAACAGCTACCAGTGGAAGGGTTCAAAGATCAAGTGTAAACATATAAAACATAGACAAAGTGCATCCCAGACCATATCTTTCATTGTAACCTGGATCCTACCTTGCTGCTGGGCACCAGTGCTGTTGAAGTAGATTCAGAGGTTAATTTCCATTCTGTGCTGGAGCTGCCACCCAGCAGCCTTTGCACCAAATACACACCTCATCTTGGTGCTACTGTGCTTAACTCCCTTCTGTGACACAACTCTTCCACCTCCGGGAAGAAAGAAGAGCCTGGGCTTCTCTCTCATACCCTCTCCTCCACTGAGCCCAACTCCCAGCTGAGTTCACCTTCTCTCCCTGGTAACCCAAGACAGGTGGTGCCACAATCCTCTCCTACTATGGAGAACAATGAACAGAGTGTCACCTGGGGTTGGGGGAGAGGTATATCATTACTCAGGTGAAAGCACAGCAGATGCACAAGTTTTCACGTGAGACGGACCAAGCAAGCTTCAATGCTGAAGCCATTATGGGGTTCGATCCCACCAAAACCTAGGTTCCCATTGAAACAATATGTATTGAAAGAGACCATTTAGGTGCCCTACCTGCTGGCATGTTTGTAGTATAAGAGCCTTTTGCCCCAGGCTTGCTTTCCCAGATCTACATGCACAGCACCTCGGACCAGCTTTTCTTTACATCTTTGTATGAAAGCTGTGTGGAAAGCCCAGCCCTCCTTGCCTGTCTGCTGGCCCCTCGCCACAGTCATTCCAGTGCAGAAATGCCTAGTCCAGGCACTGGCCTAGGGATCAAATTAGAACAGTAACATCAGGCTGCAACCCCATGGAGAGCAAGCATATCATCTGAGTTGAACAATAGGGAGCAAGAAGATGAGTGACACATGCAAGGATAAACAACCCTTTTTCCAAGTTCCCTGATGAAGAGTTGAGCTCTTTACACACCTGGTCTTTCCTCTTCTCCTTTTCCACACACACTGCCCCTCCACCCTGTGCTTGGTGGTTCTCTATGCTGCTCAGATGCTTGTGAAGATCCTCTACTTGTCCCACAGAGAAAATGTTTGGCTGGGGGGAACAGTACAAGACTGGCTGCTGCTGGATTCTGTGGATGAAAGATATGTCCAACTATTCTGAGCAGAAAGCCAGCTCCAGCACATGGTTCTCATTATCTCCTCTGGGAGCCAGTGGGAAAAAGTCAAGACCTAGTTTACGTCCTGATTTTTCAGCCTGAGGTTTTTCATGCAGTCATTTCAATTAACATTGCTCCAGACCACTCTGATTCCTAAACAGGACAGACTCAGTACCCACAGAAGCTAACTGCTACCTGTGGCCAGTGGCTCTGCAGCCTGGCTAGTTGGCTCAAGTTTTCCCATCCCATGCTGTATGGAGAAGATGGTGGGGTCCGTTTCTGCAGTCAGAGGTATTGCACCAGACCAGATAGCAAACCACATGCCAGTTCTGAGGTGAGAGCACTTTGTACAATGGTTCCTAACAACTGACACAACCACAGGAAAAACCTTAAAATCTACAGAAAACAGAGATGGCCAACAGCAAATAACTAATTGAGCAAGTTGGCAGCAGAGCACTCTGGGAGATGTTCCCTGTCTGACAAAAGTCACCTGCCTTCCTGGTGCAGCTAAGCCAGTGCAGCCTCCCATGTTCAGCTTCTTCCCCACAGGGCCAGGGTTTGGACATCATGCTCTCTGGTTCAGCAAAAACCTAGCAGGTGTTCTACAGACCTTAGCCAGGACTTTTCTCTCTCAAAAGCCCCCAGTACCTCCCCAGATATATCTTGCTGATACTACAACCCCAAGCATGTGATTTTTAGCAAGATCGTGCTTATTCTGGAGACCTGTTAGGCAAATAATTTTTTCGCTGTATACTTCCCAATCTGCAGATTTAGCAAGTGCACATTCTTCTCCATCATCCAGATCATTAATGGAAGTGCTGAGCAAAAACAGACCCACAAAAGATATCCCTGAATTTCACTCAACAGACCCCTTCCTTTTCCACAGTGAACTGTGGATAACTCTCTGGGTATAATTATCCAATGGGTTTTGTACCTACCCAACATCCCATCTAGATAATCCTTAAAAGCCACTTGAATGGCAGCCAAGGCTCTCTGTCACCATGCCCTTACCTTGTCAGAGAGGAAAATTGGATTATTTTGACCAGATTCCGTTCTTGATGTGTCCACATAGCTCCTGCTCATCTCCACTGCTTATACGTAGTGAGGTTATTTGATCCAGTTTTTTTGGTGTTTTGTTTTGGGGTTTTTTTAAATTTTTTGTTTGGTTGGGGTTTGTCACTGTTGTTGTTGTTATTGTTGTGGGGGTTTTTGTTTGTTTTGGGGTTTTGGGTTTTTGTTAGTTTGTTTTTTATGGGTTTTCTGAGGGGGGATTTAACTGTGAGCAGTTCCTGGCTTTTGGCCCCAGTCCCCATTTTGAAGAGGGGGAAATTCCTCGGGAATTCTGGTAGATAACAACGACTAGTTCTGGGATTACTTTGTGTAAGGTTCACCACACCGAGAGGATCTGAAAAAATCCAGTTTATCTAAATACTCTCTTCCTTGCACTTTTTTTATTCAAGGCCAGACTTTAGGCCCCATCACCAGCATGGCTTGTGCCCTCCACGCCCCCGCAGCTGCGTCTGAAGGCTAACACAGAGCGCGCCGCCGTGAGGTGTCCTCAGCCGTCGGTGCTTCCTCTCAGCCGAGAAGCTGCACCGCGCCGTCCCTGCTTCTTCTCCGGCTCCTACAGCGGAGGATGTTCCGACTGCTCTTGCTTGGTGCGTACTGCCAGTAGAGTTCCGAAGTGCGAAGTGCAGCCCCTGCTGTTAAAGCAGGGCCCAGGTAGGTCCATAGCCGTGAGAGGTGGCTCTAATTACGGTCGCAGTCGCCGTTCAGGGCCTGGGGCCGTCAGGGGTGCGGGTCAGGCCCGACCCGGCGGCAGCGCCCTCAGCGCGGGCGGCGGCGCCACCTAGCGGCGGGCTGTGGGGGATGCCGCGCTCCCGCCCGCGGGACCGCTACGCCCTCAGGAAAAAACCTCTGGTAAAACCCGCCCCTCTCCCGCGGCACGGATAAACCCTCAGGGAAAAACCTCCCCACTACTGCGGCACCGCCACAGCCCCTGGGAAAAACCGCCCCCCTCGCTCCCGCCCACTGCCCAGCCCGGCTTCACCGGTTCTCGCACCCTGGAGCTCCGTGTACTCCCGCCCCGACTATGTCTCCGTGCCTGCAGCACGCCCTCTGCCCGGCCCGTCCCAGAGCTGCAGGGCTGCTCCCCTGCATCCCGCGCCCTCCGCACATGCCTTCTTCCGCCCCTAAGACAAGCTGTTCCCGCTGTGCAAGGGTCCTCAAAGACGCCTTCAGCGGGGATGACGGTATCCCTGAGCAGTGATTCCTACGTGGGAGGCAACCGATTTCTCTCTGTGCCCTCAAAGTAGAAAAAAACACAACTCAACAAAAATAGACAAACCCTCAAGATACATCCTCTCCAAAGCAGGCCTGCTGTCTATTTCAGCTCACCAGTACACATAAGAAGGACTTTTCTTCACCAAGTACCAGAAGGAGACATTTCTAGGAAGCTTCAGGGAAATAGCACTGGCCTGGGAAAGGAGGGTGCTGTTATTAGCTCCCCAAGCCCCAGAAAGGACCACCACTTTCCTCACACCCACAGGTCAGCACTCCAGGCAACTTGCCAAACAACAATAGCAGCAATATAAAATCCTCTCCTAGTTATGTCTGGGAAGTTTATTGCTCTCTCTTCTTTTGCCAGAGAGAGCAGCAGAGCAAAGGGGCTGATGCTGGGCAGGGTGATGGTTTGCATTCCCTGAAGAAGGCACAGGGCAGTGGCCAGGAGGAACAGGGAAGTGATCATGTCCCTGGACCTGTCACTGGTGAGGCCATACCTCAAGTACTGCTTTCAGTTCTGGCCCCTCAGTGCAGAAAGGACATTGAGGTGCTGGAGCGTGTCTAGAAAGACTCGTGAAAGATCTAGAAAACTTGCCCAAATAGCACCATGCAGGAGAGAGACCACTCCATTACCCCCATATGTTCACCATCCATTCTCTAAAGAGACCTAAATGTTGAAGCCAGTCTATTCCTATTTCCCAACACTTCAGCTGACTGCTCCTGCCTTTCCCACAGCTGAGGAAGGTACTGTTACACATGCTGCCAAATCCTGAGCAGAAGCCCTTGTCAGGGAAGGCTGAACAGGGCACAGGCTGTCATCTCCCAGCATTGAAAGTGCAGCCCACAGCCCTGTGGTAACTTTCCAGTCCACTGCCTTGAAAGGCCAAATGTCATTCACCAGGTAGGAACCAAAACCCACCCAGAGGCTCGGACACTCAGACTCAGCCCTGAGGTACATCTTGGCTTTATGAAGCACAGTGACATGCTCAGTTCAGGTGGTAAAACAACAGCCTGACTTTTTTATAATCTCTCTCACTTCTAGCTCCCTCGTCATGAGCAAAGGCACTCAGGCAGCAGGACCAACTGATGACTGCAGAAGGGGTAAGCACAGAGGGACAGAGCCCGCTGGACACATCTCTAACCCTCAGGAAGACACAGTAGTGAGACAGAGAAAGCAGCACTCCTCTGACAGTTCTGTACAAAGGTATGAAAAAGGCATCAAAGAAATCAATCAACCAGTCAATCAATCTATACGTGACAGCATTTATTAGTTGTTTTAACATATTGCCCAGTGGCAGATGCACCCTGAGAGGAGTTGATGCTGGGACCCTTCTGTCCCCAGCCCATGAGACTGGCCATGGGCTGGGACCATAGACAATGCCAGACACATTCTGCAGGACAGAGCAGGACCCTGCTCAGTTTTTAGGGTTTGAGGCAGTAGGTGGTCAAGTTAAATAGATTGTTTAATATTGTACAAGAGGCACACCACAGGTAACAGCCATTAAAGTTCATGGGATGCAGTTCCTTGCATCACAGAGAAGAGAGAACCCAGACAGATCCCCTCCCTACACAGCCTTAAAAAACAGCAGGAATTTCCCATTTCAGTGCTGGTCCCACTAGTAATCTATTAGGGCTTCCCTGCAGAGTAGCAGCAGGTCTGGGCTCTGTTCTTCCCCAAAACTGGGGACCATGGAGAGGGCAGTACTGCTTTGAGAGGAATTTCCCTTTTTTCCAAGGAGAGTCTTGGTGCATGCAGGATTCTATCAGTCCCCAGGAAGGAAGTGAGGCACAAGGCAAACCCAAGTGAGGCAAAGAAGAAGGAAAAGCAGAACCGCATCCCTGAGGTCTCCAGCCCTCAGCCTTTTCCCCTTTCTCCGGTTACCAGCCTGCCACAACTCACAGCTCACTCTGGCATGCCACCCACTGCAAGGCAGACACACCAAAGGCCAATGTGCAAGTTACTCTAAAGGCTGTTACCCACAGTGATCTCTTCCCAAATCCCATCACACCCATCCCATCCCACTTGGCCTCCAGACAGAAGCAAAAAGTTTCCCCTTTCCCTCTCTTCCCACTTCCATTCCAATTTCTTCTTCCATCCCTTGGTTTTAATCCCCCTTTGATTTGTGGGTGCTACTCAGATAAGTTTTTATGAAGAAATTGGTGAAGAGGGTCAGTAAAGAGGTATACAAGATGCTTGACAAGCAAAACGACAGCCAGTTCATTTGGCAGAGCTTATCATCCTTCCAGAAGAGCACAAAGATGTTTATTAGTACAAATCCCGTCATCTGCACCATCTGTGAAGTGGTGATTAGCATGGCAATGGCGGTGGGTACCCGGATGCCCATGGCAGTCACAGTGTAGTAGGAGTACGTCAAACAATGGATACTGAGGTTCAAGGCTGCGTTCCACCCGAAGCCAAATGCCATAATCTTATAGCCATACCATGATAAAATTAACGTGGCTAAGTGGTGGTACCAGTGGACAAAGATGAGCTTCTTCTTACGGAGAACAATGAACAGAGTGTCACCTGGGGTTGGGGGAGAGGTATATCATTACTCAGGTGAAAGCACAGCAGATGCACAAGTTTTCACGTGAGACGGACCAAGCAAGCTTCAATGCTGAAGCCATTATGGGGTTCGATCCCACCAAAACCTAGGTTCCCATTGAAACAATATGTATTGAAAGAGACCATTTAGGTGCCCTACCTGCTGGCATGTTTGTAGTATAAGAGCCTTTTGCCCCAGGCTTGCTTTCCCAGATCTACATGCACAGCACCTCGGACCAGCTTTTCTTTACATCTTTGTATGAAAGCTGTGTGGAAAGCCCAGCCCTCCTTGCCTGTCTGCTGGCCCCTCGCCACAGTCATTCCAGTGCAGAAATGCCTAGTCCAGGCACTGGCCTAGGGATCAAATTAGAACAGTAACATCAGGCTGCAACCCCATGGAGAGCAAGCATATCATCTGAGTTGAACAATAGGGAGCAAGAAGATGAGTGACACATGCAAGGATAAACAACCCTTTTTCCAAGTAACATTTGGACAGAGACCTGTAGAAGAAAATCTGCTTGTAAAAGCAAAGGAGTTATAAACACACAGGACAAGGAGAAATTTCATACTCACCCAGTTCGACAAGTTTGCTCAGCACAAATAGATATATCCAAAGTTTGGAAACAGGGTGGATGAAGAAAGATTTACTACACACTGATTGTTTAAATCCCTTGGTAAGGAGGATGAAGACGATATGCTTCCAGACCCGACAGGCTGCAATGAAACTGCAAGAAAACCAGAGGAGAGCTGAGCACTGTGACCAGGGCCTGAACATAGCAGGAAACCTTTACTGTAAGACTGGACAGTTTAAAAACACACTTTAGATAATCTTTTGTGCTTCTGTGAGTGTAGCAGAATTTTCCCCACCTCCTATACATCGGGATTAGAGGAACCGGGGCGGGGGGGAGGCTGGGGGGAGGGAGAAAGAAATCTAAATTTTAAAGAGTAATAGACCTCAAATCAAACTTGCAATTGGCAGGCACCTTTTGAATGAGGGAAGATCTCTGCTCTTGCAGGCTTCGTATTCAAATCTATCCACTAATGATTTTCAAGCACTCTCCCCAGCAATGCTTTTGCAGCTCATTTGATTTGCTGGAGTGTTTCTAGTGAGAAATATATGACTTGTATAAGCAGGTCACTCCCCTAGTTAGAAAGGGCCTTCAAGAGAAAAAACTTAATTTATTTCCCTAGTGGCATAATAGATAACCAGAAATTTCCATCAATCCAGTTCTGAGGGAAGGTCTACAGCTGTCTCCAGATTTAGCAGAGGCTCTTACCTGAACAAGGTCAGACTGAAGGACCACAGGGTCAGTGGTGCACGCAGGTTGAAGGGCCTCCGTTCCTTCATGAAATGCTGGATTCCAAAGACCAGGATCAAATAAATAAAACCAATAATAAGAGACTTTTGCCTGCAAGTAGAGAAGAGCGAGCAGTCAGGGAAAGACCCAAACTGACCTATTTCTAGCCAGACTTCTGTAGCCCCCAGAAAGTGCTCTTACCAAGAAACAAAAGATTTCCCATTCTCATGTTAAGTTTGGGTTTGGTAACAAGAAGCCTGCCCCGACAGTGAGAAAAGCTAGCAAGCAAGCAAGAACCCTGGGAACTGCACAAAAGAAAGCAAACTGTTATATCATGGAGATTTCCACAAGACCTTGATGGGATGAGACAGGTTCTGGTAGCCTGTGAGCAGGATCCAAAGCAAATACACCAATGCATTTCATCCCTTTACACATGAGACTCTACAGGCAGAGGATGCCTGTATAGGATGTCTAAAAAGGCCAGCTTCATGTAAGCTAGAGCCTCAAGTGCCTTATGTTACACCCCACACCTTTTAAAGTTTTAGTGCATCATGGCAGGGCTGAGGGCCCTATTTGCCAGTGCAAGGGCTGCAGTGGCCCTCCGTGGCTGCTCTTTACTCTCTTGCCACATCACCGTTTCCCTACAAGCTGCAGCACCACCCGGATCTCTGTTTGCTCTGCTGCATGCACTGCTGCAGCCCTTCCTCCACAGCCTCAGGGATGCAACAATAGATCCCCAGCCTTCTCCTCCTCGGAACTGAAGATCCTCACGACTGTTCTGCTAAAAGCAGCAGAACCCTATAGGGCTACCCGGAGTCCGGGAGGCACCGGGTCAGCAACTTTTTCTCCCTCTTTTCTACTCTCACCAATTCTCCTCCATCCATTTCCTGGCTGCAAGGTGATTGAAGTTCTTCTCGAAGTCATACGCCTCCAGCGGCTGCAGCTCCGACGGGTCAGCGTTCACTTCCATAGCCAGCATTGCCGGGAGCGACCCGAAACGAACAACTCCCGCACGTTTCACCGGTGGATATAGTCCCGGAGTGCCCTCCGCCCCTACATCACACCGCGGTGGAGGGCGGCACCGGGAGCCTCCCACTCCTTGTGTTGGGTAAGAAGGGGGAGGCTCTGGTCATCCAGTCAGCCCGGGCGGTGGGTCCTCCCGTGCACTGGGTACCAGCCCCATCCAGCCCAGCTCGTCCCTCAGCAGATGGGCAGGGTGATTCCAACACTGTCAACCAGCAGCAGGCAAAAATTCCCTTACCCTGACTACGGTTAGCTGTTGTGCTCTCTTTGCCATAGACTGAAGCATCTAGCCGTTGCTGGAGACTAGATGGGTTCTGGGTAATCTCCTACTTAAGTTCCTGCAGCTGAAAATGGCTCCAGCACAATTAAAATCCCCCTGAATGCAGCATATCTCATGGCACCCTCTGATCACTTCACTTATCTTGGTGTCTCACCCAAGTGTCATGTCTTTACACGTATGCAACAGCTGCTCACTACAAAGCTCGTAGACTTGGGAGGGGTTTGCCCTCATGCAGGTTTGTCTCTCTGCACTTGCACACAAGTCATCAGCTTAACTGCTGCCTCTTCAAGCAGGTGAACATTTGCCTGGGTGAGACATTCCACAGGATTGTAGAATGCTTTGGGTTGGAAGGGACCTTAAAGATCATCTAGTTCCAACCCCTCTGTCATGGAGAGGGGCATCTTTCAGCAGGCCAAGTTGCTCAAGGCCTTATCAACCCAGGCCTTGAATTTTTTAAGAGATTGGGCATCCACACTTTTCTCTGTATTTGACAATGCAGTAGCATTAGAAAATCAGGAAATTTCACATGTAGGAATTAGAATCCCTTGGTGAATTTTGCACCACTCCTGACTTACACTCCCCATTTTGCAGAGCACCTGCATGTTTCTGTGGAAAGTTCAACTTATGTGTCAGCAGCCGTGGTTTTGCCATACCCCACACAGGGAAAACACTCTGTACATAGCATGAGCTCCCACTGTGCTTTGCACAGCTCTCACCTTATTTTTTCCAGCTCCAAGGAGACCCTGCCCTTTCCAGAGGACTGCAGGTCAGGGATTGTGCAGTCTCCATTACTGGGACACTTGTCTTTCATCTTTCATTGCCTACTTTGTGCAGTAGCATCACCAGGCGGAATACTCAGGTACATGCTGAAGGAAACTTTCATCTGTTGCAAGGGCTTCTGCACATGACAAGACCAACAAACACCAATAAAGCTGAGGGTAAGAGAAGAGGCAGCACAGTAACACAAATTTTTTTCACTAGCTTCTAATGCATACAGGTTGACATTCAGTCTCATTATTCAGCAGCAAATTCCACATTGTTCCACAATGGGAACCTTATAAATTTATCCCTCTTCATGCTCTTGACAATGGTTTCACTGTTGCTGACTTCTTGGCCTGCATATTGTCTGTGGATTTGCTGTTCTTAGATGGAGTACAGTTGTTAGCTGTTTGAGGCACTACAAGTACAAAATACCAATTGTTTGACCTATGCAACTGTTAAACAAGGCCTCCTTTATGTAAGACACCATATAACAAGAGAAACAAACTTTAAATACCTCTTGGGAGATGCAAGGATTAGCTGAGTAGAAAAGGTGCTGATATTGACGTAATTTCTTATTCCTAATCTAGTTCTAGGTTCAGTAAAGTTTTCAGTTTTAAACTGTTTCATGCCACATGAACAAGAACAATCTATCTCCTCGGGCAGGTCTGTCCATCCATCTCTTAGGTGGTGGCATGTTCAGTTGCAGGAGGAACTCATGGCTGCAGCTGTTTGGTACCACCTGAGCAGGCAGCCCTCCCCAGGTGTCTCCTTGGCAGATGGGAACAAGAATACCACATGTAAAGAACAGAAGCAGACAGCAGGGATGAGCTCTCAGCATCCTCCAAGATCCCTGTCTTGCTTAATAAGGCCAGCTTTGTCACAGACTGAAAGCTCAGCTGTGCAATCCAGATGCAGTTGTGTCATTCTGGTTATCCTCTTTTCTCCCCAGTGTCAAATACCTCTGTTTGTACTCCTGGATCTGAGTGGATTAGCATGCAGAGAGCTGCCAAGTCCAGTGCCTGGTCACTGGCGCTGCTCAGAACCACTGCTGGACTCAGAATGCTTTAGAAGCTGACACACAATATAGACATCAGAGTGACTTGTAAATTAAGAGATGAGCTTATTTTCACACATCACTGTGAACTGCACAGAGCTCAGCTGCTGCAGGTGAGGAAGTGGAGCCCCAGCAACACTTTATACATAGCAGGAACATCAGGGTGCAGCCCTGAATCAATGGGAGTGAAGCACTTCATTCTTCTGTCTGCCAGCTGAGTGGGAAGGAGACAGAGACCCTATGGAACAGAAGCCTCCATGCCTTTCTTTTGAGCTCATAATGGCTAGGTAGGACCTCAAAGAGAAATGCAAATTTTGTGAGGACCATGTAATAAGGTTGTGGATCCTTATGGAGAGTTGGATCCCATTAGATTTCTTCCACAGCATTCCAGAAATAATTCTTCTTTGAGGTAGCCCTAAATAGATTAAATCCTCACTTAAAGCTTAAATTGCTATTTTCAACAAGAGTTTCAGTTTTCTGGTAAAGATTCACTTTTTCACCAACACACATGGAAAAAGAACTAGTTTCTGATATGGTGACTGAGCATCACCTACACTCTTATTTGCCCTGTGGTCAAGAGTACAAGAAAATTGATTTTTGCACAAATATCACATTTTGTATCCCAAGTCTTAAAATAAATTTCCTGTAACAGGACAGTAAACAACAAATAGACTACTTTGGTGGTAGATAGCATGTTTGCCTTCTGTCAAGACTTAAGAGCATGTAGATGTCTGTGAAAGACTCCAAGGCACCATTCAGAATGAGTAACAATGTGCCAAATCCTGGTACCATACAAACTGCAGGAAGTGGTTTCTAGAAAGACAGAGTACATTATCTCTTTTCTAAGAATACTACAAATTAACAAAACTAAAACTTTAGGAAAGTTAGAGGACAACAAGCATTTACAGCTCCCTAGCCTCACATATCAACTGCTTCCACAGCAAGTGACACAAAAAAGACTGCACAGAAAGTCTGTAGGACTTGAACAGAGTGGGTACAAGGCAGGAGTCAAGAGAGCAGCTACAATAACTAGAGGCAGGGCAAAACATTATAACTGTGGGCCAGAGGCAGTGTGGCCACCAAAGTCTTCAATTGCTTGTTGGCTAGCTGACTGTCACTGTACTACCACAAACTACCTGCCTGATCCACGCAGGTGGGACTGGGAAACAAGGAGGCAGAGTTGTTATTTTAAAAAAAAAAATTAGTTTCAGGTATAATATGCCAGTTCAGGTTGGCCTTAAATATGAGACCCCTGACAGCTTGCAGAACAAGAGTGCACACAAAAGTCAGCCTCACTCAAGCTGGGCCTTGCTGGTCTGAGCTGTGCTGCCATCCCCACCATTGCAGAGTACAGACAGTTTTTCACCCAGGAGGCAAGGCTATTGCACATAACCACCTCCAAATCAGCTTGTTGTGCTGCCTGTGATTGTTATTTGTGATTTACACATCACAGTAGTGAAAGCCATTGAGGGATCTCCTTGCACAAGCACAAGCTTTCATCAAAGCTTAGAATAATGACCTGATTCCACATGACCCTCTTGACTGCAGAGAATATGACTTCATATAAGGGCCCTCCCAGGGCAGCTTCTTCACCACACTGACCACACTACAGAAACAAAGAACAATCTTTGTTTTCTTGATCAAAATACCTTTTAACCCCTTTGACACCAACAGAGGGGGCATGGCAGGTAAGGCATGATTTTACAGGTATCTCAGTTTGTTTTAAGTAGGTTTAATATGTGAGAAGAAATGGGAAGGAAAAGGAAACAAGCCTTCTCTCCTGATTGATACCCTAACTTTGAAAAGCAGACTAACACATATTGCAGCAAAGAACTTGACAGAAGGTGCTGGAGGAGTTGCCCTGAGCTTTTAGGCTTACACTCAGCTAATACAGTACAAAACTTACACTCACATAAGTGGTGAAACAGTGGAACAAATTTCCCAGAGAGTTGGAAGATGTCCAGTCTCTTAAAACATTCAAGGCTGAATGGGGGTCTCATTGCTCTCAGCAACCTGATTTAGTTAAAGATGTACCTGCTCATTTCAAGGGGGTTGGGACTGGATGATGTTTGGGTCCTTTCCAACCCAGACCATTCTATGATAATCCCTAGATGCAAAAGCTGATGCAAAATGAGATATTATTTACATTTTCTGGCACTTCATATGTGGGCAATCCTGAAGAGTTTTTTTTTAAAAGGGCAATAGCAAGTAATGCAACACAATAAATAGCATAGCTATTTGAAAACCAAAGCCTCAAGCACATGAGCACATACATTTTTGCATCGATTGAGGCTTTTTAAGAGCCAGTCTGCAGAGGATTATTAATAGCTGGTTTGGGTAAAACCCAGACAGTGGGCATCACTTGTTCCAATGAGAGGGAAGACCTGCAGTGCAAGGGTCAGAGGCAAAGAGTTTCAGTCAGGAGGTAGGCAGGAGACACTGACTCCGGGAGGACGAAGACCTGTGCAGATTTACCAATTTGCCTTCATTGCCTTGCTTTGTCAAGTTTAGCTTTCTCCCAGCCGCCGTGGCACAGGTGCATTTCTTTGGAGATGTAAGAGAATACAGGGATAAACCCCAGCAATCAAAGCTGCAGGAAAAGCCTTGGAGACCCCATTCCAGCACAGTGCTGGGTAACTGTGAGCATGCCTGGACCTGAGGCTCAATGCCTCACAGGACTGTTAACACACAGTACCAGCCCTCTGGCACCAATCACTACAGCCTGTGACATCAAGGTCTCCACCAAGGGACTCTCAGCTCTTTGACCATTAGAGGGGAGCAAACACTGCAAAAGTGCAGGGAGGCATCACCTGCTGAACAGAGACCCAAAAGCAAGAGCAGACAGGAGGTTTGCTGTGTTTCTTCCTGACTCTTTGGAGGTGTTAGTTGTCCTCCCCTGGAGAAACGTGCCTTCAAGCCCAGGGGGAAGAGAGGATCCCCTGCTCTATGTAAGCAGTCCACCTGTCTTCCTTCTGCTTCCCCAGCTTCAGATAAGCTTCATTGCCAGTCACTCAAGCAGGCTGGTACAAATAGTTTAGGGTTTAACATCGGTACAATATCAGAGGAAACAATTCTACCTTGCTCCCTGCATGATGTTTGATTAGACATCATTAAGAGGCACAGCTCAGCAATAGCATCTCTTCTTTGTAGCCTGGCAAGATACAGCCAAAATCAGCAGCCCTCGTACTTGTATCAGACCCTCACTGCACAGTGTTTGGGCATGATCCTTCTCAAGGATGTGTGTGATGATCAAGAAATTTGGGCATTTGAGAACAATTTTGCATAGAGCAACACAAAGTATTGTCCCTTCATGCATATACATATACTTTTAAAGATGGTTTCTGGGGAACACAGTGTCTGCCTTCCCTCTGCCATTCAAGAGAGTGTTTTCCAAGCATGAAAAAACCCCAAAGCAGATGCACTGAATGGGAATATGAGACCTCTCAGAAGGGACCACTTGGAGTCCTTATTAGTTCTTGCTCTCTGACCTAGTTGCTCTTACCACTTTGAAAGATCTTTGAAGAGAAAATAACATAGGGGCTATCTAATATCCCAAGGGTTAAACAAAATGGTGGTGACATCAAGAGCAATTAACCCAAAGATTTCATAATCTGCAATGACCCTTCACGAGCATGGTATCAATTCTAAGCTAAGGGTTACAAATCACATGTAAAACATCCATGATGCAAATCACCTCTAAGGAGTTTTTTTGTTGATACCCTATCATTTACAAATCCTTTTGTTCTCTAAAACCTGTTAGCAGGCCCACTGGTATTTGGAAACACCAATTAAGACACGTACATTGAGTGGGCAGTTGGGCTTTAGCCTGGAGTTACTATGTCTTCAAGCTTTGTTCAGAAAACAATAGTTGGATACATATATGGAACCAGACAACCTGAGATTTGCAGAGAATCTGCTAATTTAGTTCACTGGTGTCTGTTTTCACTGTTGAAAATGTAGAGGCTGAGACTAATTTAACTAACAAGTTCTTGAACAAATGCATGTATAAATATCCCATTGAAGGACTTCTGATTAAGATCAAAAGTGTCCTTTGAACAAACCATCAGCTATGCCTTTATCACAGAAGTCTCAAAGTTCATGCTGAGTTTAAGAACATCTGTAGGCATTCATGCACATACCTATTTGTATTTTCTGAAGTGTTCATTAAATAGAGACTTTGTACAAACATTCAGTATTTCTCAACCAGAACTGGTCCTGGGCTTTAAATAAGAGTAAAATAAACCAGAGCACAATAACAACATTGTTACATTGATGAAATTGCCAATGTGAGCTGTTGCCTACACTGGTCGTAGTGTGTAAGCATCTTCTGCTTTGCTAAACTAAGCAAAATTGCCCCAGGGTCATTCACAGCCAAACTTTGCCAATGGCTCTATGTTGGCCCCTCTCCACTCAATCATTCTTGTGCTCCAGTCCCCAGTTGAATCATCTGCTGTCATAGTTGTCAGAAGTTACACCAACACCAGACATGCACAAAATATCATCTCTTCCCTCTGCCTGAAGTCATCAAGACTGTAGAGGCCAGGTAAATTTGCCAACCCCAGAAGAAGCTGATAGCAAAAAATCAAAGCTCAGAGCTTTGCATTGTAAAACCCCCTGGCTACAGAAGTGGGATTAAAATGCTATTCCTCTAACCCCAGCAGAAAGTGTTTGTTTCTGCCTTTAAATAAAACTAAACTAATGAGCATTCATTCTACTTGGTTCTGCCTTGAGACTGTTTTGATCCCCAGTAAAGCTTGGATTGTCCAGTTACTTGCCTCTTTTTTACAGCTTTTTGGAGAATCCCTTGTGAAACATCTTTGGAAAGTCCTGATAATCAGAACCCACACTCCTTTACCCAGCTCTGAACTAATACACTCAGAGGATTACTTGGTTAACAAGGCATGACCTACAAGGAAAGAGTCTTCGAGCCTTTGTTTGCATTTGGGTGTTTTTCAACCCATTTTTTACCAAACTTACTGTAATCCAACTTCCCTGATCAGACCCAACCTCTTCTTACAGTACAGGTGCTCATTCCTTTTGCTACTGGACAGTCCTGACAAAAGGTGGGTGGGATGCATTGCAAACACCCAACTGTGAAAGGTGTCTCTGGGCTGCCCAAAAGGTCTGCAGTTGTTTCTTCAGCTACTCCCCACTTTGTAACCCAAACTACAAGCAGGGTTTTTAAGATCAGCTTTTATCAGTTTTGTCTTTTATTCTTGCCAAGGCCCTTAGCTTCTTACCTGTTTAGTTCTGATGAAAATTAACTATTCAATCCTCCTTCCCATTTGGTTTAGTTTAAAAGACTGTCCTTAATACTAGTCCATGTAGATCATTGGTGGATTCAGGGCATAGCCTTTAGTGTTTCCCTGCCTAGAGCCCCAAATCCAGCATTACCACTGCCATAACTGATAGATCACCTTACCCAAAGATTTGCAGGAAGAGCACTGAAGTTCAACTCCATCCAAAGCATCTGCTGAACTGTTTTCATTATAACACAGGGTTTACCGCTTGCAGAGCAAGTTCTTGTGTAATGTTATTTCTTTTTCTTTTTTCCCCAGCAAGATACACAGGCTAATCTTTGTTGTTTTCAAGAATACTTTGGGTATTATTTTTCTGTTTACTCACATAATTTCCTAAGAGCAAACATTAGATATGTAGGGCTGTCATTGCCCTCGTGAACCATACCATTCTGTTTTCAATAATTCGTCCATCCTTCCTTGTTCTCTTGGATTTCTCAAAACCAACTTCCTTTGAGCTGTAGATAAATGGTTCTGCATATCACTAGAACCACACGTACCTCTCCACAATCAAGCAGGACCCTCTGGTTTTCCAGGATTGCCAATAACAGAAGAAAACACAACTCTGCAAAGCTCTTTGCTAAAATAGCTGAGTTTTACATCAGCACATAGTTTGATCTTGGAAGAGCTTACCATATAGAAATACTTACAGCTGAATTCAAAGGAAATGGGAATAGGTTAGTCAACAGCATCACTAACACAGATGAATTACTAAAAAGTATTGCAAAAATTCTCCTTAAAAAAGATTGCTACAGAGCCATTCTTCTGTGGACAGCACAGAGAGCAGGTGTAAGAACCTGAAAAATAACTAGTTCCTGCTGCATCCCGCCCAGAGTCTTTTATAGCAGCAGGTAGAGTTGTCCTGATGGGAGTAAATGAGCTCAGCTGGAGAGGGAGAGGCATGTTAGCAGCAGTCCCTGAGCCAAGAGAGAAGAGTCTGAGAGAGAAAGGTGGAAATTTCTGGATCCTGAGGAAACTGGTCAGCTGTTTGGACTGATTGGCTGCCCTCAGCTGTCCTGAAAGGCATAGTGCTCAGCTCCTGGCTGGTGTGTAATGTCTCCTTGGTGTTTGCAAGGATTTGGGAAGCCCTTCCAAAACCACAGCTTGGGGGGAACTATGGGCATTTCTGGTTTTTGAGATCATGCCTTGCCTGAGTACCTGGGAGAAAGCTGCTTTCCATTCAGGAATCACTGTGCAGTTCCGTTTGCCATGACACAGCCCCAAGGAGGCCCTGGTGGGGACAGAGGGACTGGCTTGCTCCAACAGTGCTCTCAAGGGCAATTGACCACTACTGGGGCCTTGCGGGGCTTGGCTCGTAGCCTTCCTCTGTGGGAAATATTTGTAATGTGGAAGCATCAGAGAAAACCATTGCCCACGCTCTCAAGAGCATCAGAGAGGTGCCTGGGGGCCATGAGGGAGATACCCACAGGCAGAGGTGACAGGCTGGGGCTGAGCCATGCACAGGCAAAGGGAAGGGGTTACTAGTGCAGAGCTGCTTCTTTCTCACTGTCATTAAACGGTGGGCAAGTAAAAATCATCATCTTCTCTCGGCTTTTCCTCTGCCAGATGGAGTGACTTCACACTCACCTGCAGAGGGAGACAGCTCCTCTTTATTAGCCAAATTTAGTTGACGGTTTGGTGCCACCACCTTACTAGGCCGGAAAAACCAGATAGGGAATTGATGAGGCCCTTCTGCAGCCCACAGCCAGATTCTCCCATGGAGATGCTGCCAGTGGTGTGTGGGGACCCTTGCAAAGCCAACACTGGGGCTGGAGCAGCAGTCGTTTATGAGCTCGTTGCAAAGTCCTTCAGGAGAGCAGCCTCCGAGGCAGTGCCAGGCCCCATAGTGTGCTCCAGCAGTGCTGCAGCCACTGGCACTTGGCTAAGGAGAGGGGTCATAACAGGAGCCATGTGAGTGTTTGGCTTCACCCCTCCGTATTTCCCCCAAGGAGCTGCTCCCAGACCGGGGTTTGCACAGCCATCACCTGGAAAACACATTCATTTGCAAAGGCAGGGTGTTTCCAAGCCAGCATGGCTCCCAATCACAGGGCTGCTGTGCCTCACGCAGAGAAGTTCTGTGAGGAGCTGTGGGGCCGGGTGAACCTGAAAAGCTGGCTCAAGCGTGCCCCAAACACCTCCCTGCCGCTCTTGGAGCCCTTGCAGGGAGATCCGCATGTAGCAGCAAGACTGGGGGTGTTGCTGCACCCTGCGGGCGTTGCTGGAACCTGCTCATGATCCCCCTGCCCTGCCAGGAGCAAGACAGAGGGGCAGAAGGCAGCTTTGCCCTGTGCACAGCTCAGCTGGGGTTGCAGCTCTTGGGTGAGGCCTCTTCAGTCTTCTGAAAAGTATTGACTCATGTCCTACTTTTCCTCGAGGGGAAAATAAATAAATAAATAAAAAACCCAAAAAAACCAACCCTTGATCCCTGCTCACTTGCTGCCTCATAAACCACAGTTTCAACTTTTTAATTTCCCAGGTTACACCACAGCCCTGCATGCCTGTCTCAGTACCTATGACAGGTAGAAACTGCAGGCACTGTGCCCAGAGATCAGGCACCAAGCTGAAGGCAGAGCTGCATAAAGGATAAAGCTCACCTACATCCCTTCCCCCACCATGGCTTTTAATGTGTGTGACAGGCTACTCATTATTCCTAATTTAACTTAATAACTAGCTTAAGGCCTTGTTACACTCTTCTTCTGTATTCAATACTGAAAGAATAACAAGGAGAAAAGTAAAGAGAGAAAGCTATATGTTTAATAGAAAAAGATTTACAGAGGATAGGAATAAATCTGGAAAGGCTAGAGGAGCTTTCATCTTTAAAAAGTATAATGAGTACATTGAAATATTTCTATAAAACCACCTTATAACTTTAAGAATGGGTCCTGACAATTTCTAAGCCAGTACACAGCTTTTCCTAGGGAAGACTCTTTACTTCAGGGGTGCTTTGTGAATGGCCACTTCTTACTCACAGGGTCCTTGGGCAAAGTACTTCTTTACTCCATTAGAAGAAGTTGTCACCAAATTCTGGAATCATTTTTTAATAGACTATATATATATCTTGAATCCCTGGATAGATATGCCTGCTAACTCTGTCATACCTTGGGAATGAAAGCAGCCATGAGAAGTTCAAGAAGTTAAGAGCATATCTGATAGGAGACAATATACTAATGCTGCATGTGGTGCTTGCTCAAACTTCTATCTGAAATTGTGAATAGCAAGGAGGAAGCATAGGAAAATAGACTCACATTTTTGTAAGCCCACAGAGGCTCTTGGGTCCCAAATATTTCTCTGCTCTTTTTCTTGCAAACAAAGCAATATGCAGGTCTCTGTCCTCATCAGGCCACAGTGCCTCTGTTGCTGTACATGTTTGTCAGTTTGCAAACATGGTGTGTTTGTCCTCTCCCTCTTTTTTTTCCAAGTTCAAAACAATCAAACATTGTCACCAAGCTGCAAGCTTGCCAACTCTCTTGCTATATTCAGCCTAATCTAGGCATCCAAACTCTCACGTAGGCAGCATTAACGATCTCCTTCCACTTCAGAGATGACAAAATGCCCCACCTCCACCCCCTTGTCCAAATTCATCTGCTAGGAGATGACAACAAGGTCACCACAGTGCAACTGGCAACAGGCAGGAATGCTGAAAACTTATGGCAATATCTCTTTTTTATCTAAAAATAAACTCCAAATCCCATCAGCCTCTGAATTTCAACTTGCAGACAGAAAGGTGCCAGGCAGGTAGTGTTTCTACTGCTAACCACAATGCCCATTTTCCCCCTAATATCTATTAGGGCCATGCTCTGATCTCCCTCTGGCCCCCATTAAGAATTATTAGGTTCCACATCCTCAGCTCAGAGGGAATGAAGACACAAAGGGCTGCTACAGAGCAAGGCTGATGGGTTGTCCAAAGTCACCTTCGCCCCTCTGCAAGCTGAGGGTTGGGGAGGGAAGACTGCACTGCCTGGCTTCAGAAGAGCCCTCAAGTCAGAGACATGCACTATCCCAACCTATAGCATCCCAGCCAAACTATTGTATCACAGGTTGCATGTAGAAACACATCTTTCATCTGGAAAATGAACACATGGAACAGCAACCAAGAGAAGAGCCTAGAACCACCAGTGAGGGCAGCTGTGGCAGTGAGTTACTCTCCAACTCGTGCCAGCACTGCAGTGGCCCCAGTGGGAGCATGGAGGAGAGCCCTTGATCCCCAGTGTGGGGCACTGGCAGTGGGACCATCGGGCAATGCTGTGGGCAGGTTGTGCAACTGCACCCATTAGGTTTGTCTTAGAGTCCAGGGTGAGTAAAAACACATTAGGTTATCACTCCATACCATGTCACAAGTGGGGCAACAGTATTGTCTATTCACATCTAAATGAGCAGGCATTTCCCTTTTCTTCAGAAAGGGCAGAGCTTGCTGCTTCTATAAATATGGTGTATGGCCCATTGCCTATGACGAGCTCTCTGAGCTACTGGCTGCTCATCCTGCAGTCCTGGCACTTGCATCTGTTCCAGATTTTTCTTTCATCACAGGTTTGGAGATGCTATGGGCTTGGGTGTGTGCCACATGAAGACAGAGGAGGGAAGACGCTGCATGAAAGCCTGCAGAAAGGCCAAAAAATTGCTGATGAGAGTATGTGGAGACCATAGCAGCAGTAATGAGAAAGAAAAAGCACTTTAATCTAGCTTGAACCACCTCCTGTCACAAGAATCACAGGTTCACATTAAACCAAGACCAGAGAACTGCCACACAGGAGAAAGAATATAAGTTTATTTTAAAAAATAATAATTTAGCTCAAACACAAACAGGATTGCAGAGTATTGACTGAAGCAGGAAGAAAAATATTTACCCACAGAACTTAAAACAGACCAATTTTTCTCTCTTGTAGATGATACTTTCAGTGCCCTTCCTTGTCCACAGCTCTGCTTCAATTCTCATCTGCACATAAAGCTATCCTGACTGCTGGGGCTCTTAGTAACAAGGCAGAGGAGAAATCGTGTCTGCTGCACATGAAATGCTGTTCCTACCTCCAGAGCCTCCATGATCCAAAAAGCCAGAAGAGCAACACCAGCATCTAAACCAATGTGCAATACAAAGGGAACAACTTGCACTCCTCCCTGGAAGTCTACCTACCCATGCCCCATTCCCAGCATCCTGGCCAAGTGCTCCCACCCACGCCTGAATTCGCCCCCCCGCCCACAGGTGCTGTACACAGAGGTGTGCACACAGGCCTTTGCAGTACTCCTCCCTCTCCACTCTCTTCTCATCCAGACCTGCAAATCTTTCACCTCTCTCCATGCCTGCATGCCATACATTTCTTGGCACAGCAGCAGTTCATTTCACAGTGATGGGATATGCCCTGGAACACACGGGCCACTACTGCAGTTTTTTCTCATCTGTGAAGTGGCCTTTCATGCAACTGCCATTCTGATACACAGGGCTGGCCCCCTTCCTTCGGCACCACACCACGGATTTGTAGAGAACAAATCCAATAGCAGCCAGACATAGCAAGAGAAGAGCCAAGATGTCCAGGCAGAAATACTCATAGAAGGAGAGGTCGTAGACAGCAGGGCGAAGGTAGGGTGCCCCATTGTGACGAAGGATGTACTCCAGCCAATACACTGTCCTGTTGAGAGCGTGCATTGGTCTGTCCAGGTGCAGAGCTGAGATGTGCTGGGCTGCTTTTCTGTAGCTGCAAGGGAAGATGACAAGACATTTACCTTTTGACAGAAACTTCATACCTGAGAAGTATGGTCTGAGACATCCAATGATGCTTTCAAGTCCCAAATAATACCTTGGGAGAGGGGCAAATTTCTTCCATTCTTCTTCTGAAAGCCACTCTGATGGTACTCACCAGCCATGAAGGCACAAGCCAGAGTGTATTTTACTTTGTGTTTTGTACACAACACTGACAGTTTGGCTTGCAAGTACCTGTTCAGTGAGTTCATGTGTATTGTACTTTCTGAGGGGTGTTGCACCCTAAGACGTCACCCAGCATCAAGCAAAAGTTACACACTTGATGAGTGGCCAAACCCTTCAAGGTACCAAACTGCAACACCTCTTAACAGGTAAGAAATAGAAACTATTTTAAAAATCAAGCTCTTAGAGAGCATTTCAAAAACCAGCAGTTGCACATGTCCCATAAGAAAACAGAAGCCCTGTGCCACTTTCCTCTTCCTGCTTCAGTTCTAGGAAAGAGCAGAGTATATGGTTGTCAGAAGGAGCAGATGGAGCATTTCCTGCAGTTCCCTATCTGTTTCTACAGAAAGTTATTTGGACAAGTCCAGTGAGGTCCCAATGTGAGGCTGTGATCTCACTCTCCCTCATGACAGGCTGGCATTAGGAGAAGAGGTCTGCTCCCCAGTATCTCAGAAAACTTTGTAAGAACATTACAGTCAGTCAAACCAGATCACACTCTCTAGCGCCAAATGCTGCAGTATCTCCTTTTGCACTGCATCTAAGGATTTTGAGGCACTGACACATCTGGCCAGCTGAGCAATGCTTTCAACTGTACTTGGTCCAGAGGCCGCTACAGGTGGTGTAGGAGTCAACACAAAGTCACACTGGTCCCTACACAGTCTGCACCAAGGAAGAGCTTGATGCTTCCAGATGCCTCACCTGGGGTCAGAGATGACTGTGATGACAGCCTGGTAAAGCTCCTCTTCTTTTACTCTGCTCCAGTCCATGAGGATACCCATGCCCTTTGCCTGCACTCTGGTCATGATGTCAAACTGGTCCCCATAGAAAGGAAATCCCACCACTGGCACACCGTGATAAATTGCCTCAAATATACCATTCATCCCACAGTGGCTGACAAAGGCTTTCACGTTGGAGTGGCCTGCAGGTAAAGAAACAGCAGGAAGTCAGTGCCTTCCATGTTGCAACAGGGCTACCAGGGGGTTCCTCAACACACAGTGTTGATGTATGTTTAGGGAAAAAACAGGCATGCTGAGCAGAGAGGATGCTACCCTTTGGGAATACATCTGGCTTTTGGCAGCCCAAAAATGCTGAGTAGAGCCTGGAGGAGAAGGGAGATAGGAGCCATGCAGCTTCAAGCAGGTGTTAGGTGAGGATCATGTTTTGTACAGATCAGACATACAAGAAGCAACAGACTTAGACCCACACAGGTGCTGTTAGCCTTATATGCCTTTGCTGTGGTTTGGGCTAAACTCCAGGGATGTTGCTAGCGGCACACACATACACAGAACCCAGCCTTACCTAGCAGGTCATTCTGGGGCAGCCACCCCATCATCAGCGTATTCTCACCCAGGTTTCTTGGCTTCTGACCAAAATATCTGGGAGGAGACAGAGGAAGGGGAAAAAAGGGGAAGAGAAACACACAGAGAACAATAATAAATTCAGTCAGATCAAGAGACAGAAAGAAAATTCTGTAATTTTAAATGAATAACCCCTCAACATTGTTTTTCATCCAACTCAAGTGAAAATGAATCCCATTCCCTTTTCACCTCCACACCACCCTCTGTGGGAGGCGAGCAAATGCACCAGCCATCTTCTCCACCAAATCGCTTGGAAGAGCTCGGATCCCGATGCCAAAGGAGACAACAACGACACCCGCCTCTGCTGCTTCCACCCAGAGACGCAGACCCTGTGGGCAAAACACACACAGCTGCCTTGAAGTACTGTTGCAGAAAGGCCCTTCCCATTCTTGCCTCTGTCAGTAGAAAGCTGTCCACAGAGAAGATGAAGCCAAATCCACCTGGAGCACAAAGCTACATGGTTTTCACCAGGCAATGAGCTCTAAAACCACTGTGATTTTTGCACGCATCCAGACAGAAATTACTTGAGCACATGCTGGCCTTGGGAGTTCGTAGGGAGGTGTCCAAAACTTGCATTTCATAGCATTTTCTCCTGCACTGGAGGTAACACAATTATTCTTTGGCAAGAAAGGTTCTGAAAACACAGGGCCAACATAGGAACAGCTGGGCATAGAGGGAAATTGGAGTAAAAAGAGGAGGGCTATTTTCCTGTCACCACTAAGACAGGATGCCTGTCAGGATCTCTAGATGTAGGCTGATACAACAGACAAAACATCACACAGTTAGGAACAACATCTTGCTGGAGAGTTCCTACAAACTCTGATGTCAAAGTCTCCTGGAAATGGCAGAAAGTCTTGCTGTCTTGACAGGAGACTTCTACCCATCCTTGATAGCTACTTGCAGGCAGCAGATTTAGTTTTTGATCACTGGACAGAGAGGTAGTAAAAGCCAGTAAAACCCACAGTTATTTTGTCCTTCATTTAAAGGCTACCTGTAATGCTACATAAACAGGCCTGTACCTAGAACAGAGTCTGTACTTGTCTCAACCAAACTCAGAAGGTAGCAGGGAGAAGAAATCAGCAACCACAGCTACTGTGGAGCAAACACGGACTATTCCCTTTTATGCCAGACTGTGCTGAGTCTATTTTTCATTATGAGTTCTGTCCTGCTTCAAGTTTCCCATGTATCCCAGTCAGGGGCATTTTAGGGAAATTTAATAAAAATCTTTTTAAATAAAAAAGTTGGAGGATCATAGTACAAAAGAGTTACAAAGCACATCTTAGTGTTACTCTGGGGATATTTCTCCTTAGTTGTACACTTCAGAGATGCAAGCCTATCTTTGCAGAAATGCTTAGAGTGCCCTAAAACAATCCAAGAATCAAAAAGTTCACAACAGAGATATTTTGGTTTCTCCATTTTTTTGAGTTTCACATCCTTTGAGCAGTACAACCACTGAAACTGCTACAGAAGAAAGTGCTAGTTTCCCTTTTCTGAATAAAAGTACAGTGACTCCTAAACCAAATAATTATGTTTGGGCCATAATATTTGATTTTCAGAAACAGCATTGAAGTTGCCAGGGAAGCATGATTGACCACCAAATGTTCTCACTTTCTCTCAAGTATCAAGCCTAATTAGAAGCACTCCAAATAATAGTGTTTCAAATAGGAGGAAAGAAACATCTTAATTACATAATCCTGCTCCATTTCAGATGAGACATTCTTTAAGATACACCTAGGCCTACAGAGGCCCTCTCTTCTGCTGTCCATAACGTGGACAGAGACATGCCTACCTGCCCACATGACAGCCACCACCTACTGCAGGGCTCCAGACTTATCTCCATCATTCTTTCCTTAGGTGCCCTGGGATCTGTTCTGGAAGTTGTGAAGCACATGAGTAATGCCCTAGCAAACAACTCCCTTCTTTATAAGGCAGGTGTGTACGTGGCCAGGTTGGACCAAGCCAGCATTTTGCAAGAGCTGTGAGGCAGCCACCCTCTGACACAGCTTTCGGAGCACGCTACGTGCGTCTCATTACCTGCAGGCCGTGCCATGTGGGCAAGGCTGATGTGCAGTCAGACACATCTGGAGAGCTTCTTTATAAGGCACCTGATCTCATTTTTTTTTTTTTAAACTGAAAAATATTGGCATCCACAGACCTCTAATAATTTGAAAGTTGAAATCTTATCTCCATTTCAGACCCTCAGTCAGGACACAAGGACATCTTGACTGCCCAAGTTTTATTATCCAGGTTTATTTCCCCTCAGTGTTTGTAAAAATGATAAGACAAGTCCTGCTCTATTACAATTCTGTCTTCAGTCAGAGGCTTTAGAAGCTTGTCTCTCTGAATTTATTCCTGGGATTAGTGAGGCATAGGCTGGAGAAAGTCTTGAGAGGAGTTTTCAGGACTGAACCTTGAGAAAAAGGGGATGATACCCTTCAGTTTTCTACACTTTGGGATTTTGCATTGAATTTAATGAAGGAACAAGAATAGCTCACCCCTGTGGTTTCTTAAGACTACAAGCTCGAGGGCAGAAATGCTCTGTGAGAAATAGGGTGAAGGAGGAAACTCTGGATTAACATATATCAGTGATGAAACAAGGAAGATTAATTGTTTGTCCCATTTCCACTTTAGCAGAGGAGCAAACAAATTATTCAGGATCAAGTCCCAGGGGAAACACTTCCAGCTTAGGAATTCCACACACCATTTTACATGGACAGTGAGGCCAAATCCCACTTCAGAGTGGACCACTTAATTCTACATCCTCCCTGCAGCCTGACAGTCCTCAGTGTTCTCTCTCCTTGATGCACCCACAAGCACCAAAACACAGCAGCTTTCCAGACTCTTGGGGCTTCCAAACTTTTAAAAGAAGCTTCCAAAGAAGACCTGTACTCAGTAGCTTCCCCAGTTAATGTGCAATCATAGATCAAAGCTTTCTCGCACTTACCACTGGAAGGGGCTTTGCAGGCTCAGCGAGGATCCCCCCAGTGAAAATGACATGGGGGAGCGTTGGACGGGGAAAGTCCAACACCACATCATTACAGAGGAAGAAAAGACTAGTTCCATGAACAAGGTCCAACATGGATGTCTTGGGTGCCACCCTATGCTTCTCCATGAGACGTTCAAACTTGGGCAGGATGACCAGTTTTGTAGCCACACGAGTGATTAAGTAGACTAGGAGATTCCACGTCCTACCAAAGAAGCCCATCCTGTCTGTCATCAGGGAGTTGAATTCAGGGACATAGGCAACAGGGGAGGTGGCACCAATCTCTGCTGGGAACCAGAAACCAGTGGAAATCACAGCATATTTGACTTGTAGGATGTGGGCCAGGATAAATCCGCACATCTCATTGGGGTCCACCAAAAGCAGGTCAAAGTGCTCCCACTGGAGCTTCTGCAGAAGGGTAGAGTTTCCCAGTACTAGGTCACAGTTTTCCAGGTACTTCTCCAAAAATGAAAACACCTCCAGAGAGGTCATCTTCCCTTGAAAGACACGCTTTATCTTCTCCTGCACCCAGGCATCCGCGCTCTCTGTGCTGAAGATACCCCAGTACCTCTGCACGCGGAAGCCGGGCAGGGAGGTTTCCACATCCCGACCTTCATGAAGTAGCAGTACAGGGTCATGGCCCCGGTCAGTCAGTGCCTCTGCCACCCGCATAAAGACTCGCAAGTGGCTGTCAAAGACTATGGTGGGCATGATCAACACCTTGGCACAGTGACATGGCTCCACAGTTAATGTAGTCACTAGGAAAAGAAGAGCGGCAGGGCACGGTAGCACCTTCATCATCTTCATCACTGCAAGGAGACAAACATGCCATTAATGTAGTATCTCTGTCATGCACTCAACAACTAACAGTTGTGATTGTAGCTGCAAGCCAGAAGCTCATGAGCTGGGAAAGGAGAGCAGTCTGGAGTTCTTCACTGGGGAATATCCATCCCCATCCACCCTGCCTTGTCCTAAAACAAACAAACAAAAAAGTAAAAGCTACCAAAAAAAAAAAAAAACCCTACAACCAAAGTTAGATATCAGGGTCTTTTCAGGAGAGTTTTCCAGAACACCTCTTCCCTGTGTTCCTAAGCCTCAAGAACTAGCAGACTGACTCACATAGAGTTACAGAGGGTGAGTGGCTGGAGGAGCTCTGCTGGGTCACTGCACCAGCAGAGACACTTGCTGCTCAGTCCCTGTTTACCGCTACAGAACCAGCTCAGCTGGATTTTATTTTTATTTCTGTCCAGCCAGAACAGCTGGTTCTCGCTGAGCCCTTGATGTCTGTGCAAGCTCACAGGGAGGCCTGCAGAGCTTGGTGGGAATGCCAAGAGGTGTGCTCTGGCTGTGGCCCTCACATGGCTGGCAAGGCACCTTGCTCAGCACAAACCGGGTAGGAGCAAACCCAGGTCACAGCAGGACCCACTGAGAGGAACTGGAATCCCAGAGAGCACAGCAGCAGTCTGGACAGAGAGCTGCTCCAGTATGGATCAGTCATGGGAGGCTCTGGGGAAAGGGCTGGCAAAGGAAAGCAGGTGCCAGGATACTCATCCACTAGAAGAAGGAAAACCCAGAAAGCAATCCCAGAGATAACATGCAACACCTGTGGCACACTGACGCCCCTTAGTCACACTCCTAAAGCCGTCATCCCCTCTTCAGTTTGGTGAAACACCCTAGATTTCTGTTGTGTAAGGGATGTTGCTACATCACTGGAAATGAACGCACCTCACCCACACCTAGCATTATTTTGGGAGAAGAATTATGTGATAATTATTCGGGAATAGTCAGAAGCAGAGTAGTTTTCTGAGAACCCAGTTCAGACATGCTTGGAAGCAGCAGTGGGAAGAGGAAGAAATTACAATGGGAACAACTAGAAGTGGATTTTGGATGGCCCCTACACACTAAGCCCCGATGGGATTGCAGGGATGTGGTAGAGTGGAATTTGGTACAAGACTTTCCAACAGCTTCTCCACTAGCACTTGATCAATTAAGATGTGGGAAAGAAAGTAACAGACAAGATTCTGCTAAATACAATCTTCAGGCTACCCTCAGCAGCTGAATATCTCTGGCCAAACTAAGCATGTAAGGGTGCAGACATGGGAGCGTAAAACTGTCCTGTTCTTCCTCCATCGCTTTCCTGTCCCATGTGGGGACCAGACATGGGAAAGAAACAGAGCAGCTGCTGGTTGGGACCCTATCCTGTTTCAAAGGCAATTCCTCCTAGTGCTTGGACTCCCAGCCTTCCCACCTAGGGTCAACTGTGCAGCTGCGCCCGCACAAGTGATGAGAAACATGAGAAAAGCTAACAGACACCAAGCGGGTAGTTGGACCCACAGAACAAGAGCTCCAAGAGAATGCAGACAAAGGTGATGGGCTGGAGAGAAGAAAGCATAAGCTCAGCAAGGAAAGTAAGGATCTGCCCAGCATCCTGCCTCCCTAACAGCAGAAAACACGTGGGCCTGTGACAAAGTGTTGGTCACAACAGAGCTACAGCCCACAAAACTGGTCTGGTACTCAGATTGCCTGAGAGGCCCAAAGGGAACTTATCCTGCCCAACACCAGAGAAGGTGAAGAATTTGGCTATGACATTCCCAGCAGATCCAGGAGCACATGCTGCTTCCGGGAAGCAAGGGAAGGATGACTGCCATGTACTCCTCATCTCCTCTGGGATGGCAGGGAGTTAAGGACAGAAGCAGGTATAGGCTTGTTCTGGGGCACCTAGTGGGTCATGCATGCACGTAAGTATGCCAAGAAGAGTAGAAGAGGTTTTATATGTGGGGTAGGGTGTTTTCTCATTGGGCAACAAGTAGAAGATGAAGAAATAGTCCAGGTAAAAGGAATACATATTTAAAGAAAAAATTTGTCACCCATATTTAGCAAGAACTGTGTTCTGCCATGGACCTATGTGCCAGACATTGCTGAGACCCTCAGCTCACCCAGGACCCTCTGGGGACTACGAAAATCCAAATGACGTGTAAGCTGTCAATGTCAGCCCTCAGGTCAGGGGCAGATGCTGACACAGTGAGACTTGCAAACTGCTCTTGGTGGTTTCATCCCTTCCAAAATCAGGAGCAATCCCTAAAGGTGCTGGCTCAGGAACCTCTTCTCCCTGCCCAAGCAACAAGGGAGGCTGTAAATCTTGCTTAGAGATGAGAGGATGCCAGGCTTCAGGAAGACACCTTTTTTCCTGCTCCAGCTCAATATCACCAGAGATAATCTCTGCTCTGTCCATGCCCGGAGAGGTACCCTGGTCATAGCTCCAGGCCTAGAGCTGTGCTGGATACACCAGACACATCACTGATTTTTAGTGCTATTGGGATACAATGAAGGCTAACTACCAGCACAAAGGGCACAAGGGCTCTCTGTCCCTGTTTAATGTGTTTAAAAGGGCATGGCTTTGGTATTGATGGAAAATTACACCAACCAATTTAAGTGGAATAACTGAGCAGCTACAGCTCTAATTTAATTCAGGTGCCTTTTATTAGGCTGAAGTACTAAAACCTCTGACAGCAAGCAGTCTAGACAAAGGACCCCCCAAAGAAAGGGGAAGTGAACAGGCTGAAATGCAAGGACTGCCATTTATATCTCCCCCCTCCCCCCACTCTTTTATATTACCTGTTTCCTGCCTAGAACCTGGAAGCCCACACACAAGGGGCTCAATTAGTTCCCCTCCTGCGTCTTAGTCTCTATGCAGGTCTTGCCCACAGCAAGAAATGTTTTTCACTGCAAACTTCTCTGGAGTTAACAAAGCAGCAGAATTAATTGAAAACAAAAAGCAAGAGATATCTTCACCCGGATGCTCTAAACTCTTCCTGAAATAAGATACTGAAGTTGCCTCTTCTGTTGGGTATGGCCCAGAAAAACCAGGACTATCTGCTACCACCAGGCTGACAGCAAGCCTAGCTGCAGCTAATTTATGGAAGCCAAGACTCTGAAAGCAGGCAGGTATGCAGCTCCAAGAGCAACTTTGTCACTGCAAAAGGATATTGCACTACAAGCAGGAGCTGCCCAGGGGAGTCCCTAATAAAAACTTAGAGGATAAAATACAGTACAATGCAAACTTAAAGCACAGGTTGAAATAGGAAAATTTAACCATCAATCACATCTAGCCCAGTGCTTGGTGGGCTTCTGTGCTCTAGTTTTGGTTTATCACAGACTCTGGCTTAACCAGAGTCACCTGGGTAAATAACACTAAAACATTAGTATTAGCGCTACAGACACCAATACTAGCATTAGTATTTTAATAGAGAAAACAACGATAAAGAAAAAAACTCTCCCCTTCAGATATAAGCATCCCCTGGCAGCCTACAACCCTGAGGGTTTTTAAAAATATTGTTTGCACACACAGACTGAATAGTGCACAGATGGTCTGCTCAAAACAACATACCTTTCTAGCATTTTTCCTTCTACATACTCATGGCAGCCCATTACAAACACAGAGAATGAAGGAAATCAAGATCCCCAAAGGACCAAAGGGAACAATCATAGCAGTGATCAGATCAGCATCAGAATAATTTATACTTTTCACCGAGTTGGTGCTACTGCTGCCACAAAACAGCACCAGAAGTGCTCTGCCTCATTTGTTTTGGACAAAGATTGATGTAGTCCCCAAACAGTTCCTAACTTTTGGAACTTTGGACCATCTTCAACATCCTTCCTGTCTCATTAGAATTATACGGAGGAAGTTCTACAGGCAAGGTGGGAATCTGTGGGCTAGCAGGAGTTTGCCAGACGATAGATCACTGTCAGGGAACCATGATATGAAAGGAAATATTGGTCCATAACAAGTGAGAAAAGAAATAAAGATATAGATCTCAGCTTATCACAGTATTTGAAACTACACACATCTTCAAGACCCTGAACTGGGGGATGGTGTCAGACACTACATATCTGCTTCCCCATCTGGCCTCTCATCATACATTAAATCTGTCTAGGTACTAAGTGAGATTTCCCCCATTCCATATCCACAGGCTTCCTGTTTGTCTTGTGAAAGGAACAGAGATGGTTTGTGACACCAGGGTGCTCTCCAGTAACAAGTTCTTCCGGACAGCCTTTTCCTCTTGCTTACAACACAGTTGCAAGACAGAAGCAGCTGATGTGAGACTGTGCTCCTCGTGAACGGTCTGTGTGGAAGCAAGTCAGAACATTATTTGTAATCCCTGGATGAAAGAGAAAAAGCTTGGGGCCATTTCCAAATAGTCACATGAGCCACAGACCTCAAAGTGAGAGCACATGATAGGGTACTGCATTATTTGGTCTTAAGAAGTTATGTCTGTATGACAGTCAAGTTGAAGAAGTTCTTCAGACTGCAGAGAAAACTGAGAAGATACAGGTGCACCAAACTTTAGAGAAGCAGTCAAGAGGAGTGGGGAAGAAAAGAGTCTTCCCATTTACTGCCTCTTTATTTCAGCTTCTTTCTACAGATAAGCGCCACATTAAAAGAAAAGTTATTAAACACCCCAGAAGGTTGTGAAATCTTGTGTAGAAAGCTCTTGGGACTGATAAAGTCCTGACAGACAAGTCTGATCACATTTGACAGAGTTACAGGAGTAGAAAAGCCAGGGATGAGCCTTATCTTCAAGGAAACAATTGACGTCCTCATGTAAAAAAACCCCACAACCAAACCAAAGAGCTTCTTGGCTCTGAGCACGCCAGAAGAATGAGACCTGGCTGAGCTGCCATAAACAGAGGTTGAAGAGGGTTGCATAGGAAGAGGAGGCAGAACAGGAGGTGGAAGATACTCCTGAGATGTAATCTTCTAAAGGAAGATGAAGTAAGTTACACAAAGCACTCTGAACGCGTGTCCATGTGCCAAGACTCTAGTCCTGCACAGTGAAGCAGATGCTGAACTCGCGCCCATCATCAGCCTCGCTGGAACAACCCAGGCTGCACACACACGTCCGGGCAGAGCCAAGGCTGGGCCGACAGCTGGGAGTTCAGAACGAGTCCCTGTCCCGGGACTCAAGCAGCGCTCAGGTGCCTCTGCCATCAGCCCAGCAAGCTCAGCCCAGCCCTGCAGCGCTCACCAGGAGCGCGGCTGGCAGTCCCCGCCCGCGCAGCCCACCGACGCCGCCACGCCGCAGGGCGAAGGGACCCTCCTCGCACGGCAGCCGGGCAGGACACCACGGCCCGCAGCGGAGCTGAGAAGCCTCCCCGGTGGGACGGGCCGAGAAGCACCGGCCGCAGCTGCCGCCGAGCCGGCTGCTCCCTGACCGCCCGCCCCCGCCGCGGTGCCGGCACCCACCTGCAGCGAGTCCTGCCGGAGCGCGGCCCGAGTGAGAGGCGCGGCGGTGCGGAAAGTGGGAGGGAAGAGAGAGAGGAAGGGAGGGATGCAGCCGCCAGCCGCCCGCCTTCCCCTTTCAAGCCGGCGGGCGCAGGTGGGGCCGGGCGGCGGCAGCCCCGGCCCACGGGCCGCACCCCGGGCTGAGCCAAGCCGAGCCCAGCGCTGTGGCACGAAGGCGGGGCGAGAGGGGGACCGGGCGGGCAGGCACGGAGAGCCGCACCTACTGCCCCGGCAGCTCGACAGGCAGCGGGGCAGCGCCCGGCAGCTGAAGCTTGCGCCTCCGGCCCGGCCAGTACGTCCGAATGCTGTCAGCCTCCAGTGACCGCTGCCGGGCCCTGCCCGGACACCCCCGGGGCCCCGACCCCCTAGAGAGGAGTGCAATAGGAACACGGTAGTCAGGACAGCAAAAGGGAAAGGATGGTGCACAAGGGAATCGAGATGTGAGGGACAGTGTTCCAGCACACACCAGACGGGGTGTTGGTCCTGTTGGTCCAGTTCCAGGACTAACCACAGCTGTAACTGCACCACTGGAGCACAGGGAAAGCAGGCCTCTACACCAGGACAGCAGCTGAGCAGAGATGTAGGGTGAGCAGAGATGCAGGGTAAGCATGTCTAGCAGCTGCAAAATCTTGTGAAAGGAGTTTTTCCCAGGAGTGTCAAGCACATCGCTTTGAGTCTCACAAAGCACTTGTTGCACTTGCTCAGCCAGGTGCTGATCTCCAGTGAGGCTAATGACATTCTTTGCATCCTCTGCTGAAACTTCAGATAGTATTACATCTTCTACAGCATCACGTTCAAAGTGGAAGGCTGTGGTGAAGTGTTGGTTACAAAGCAACCAAGAGCCCAATGCACCTGGTGCATCATCCCACCTTTTCCACAGAACCCTAGTGCAAGGGATAAAATTGAGCATTACAGCACTCAAAATCTCTTCAAGGCCACATTAGCAAGTTTCTTTTCCTTGAACAAACAGAGGAAGAAATCTAAGAGGACACAGTAATCAGTTACTTTTACTAGGTCTATGCAGGGTTTTTCAGTTATGCCTAATATTTCTTCTTCCAGTATGCTGGTACTTATATGGCTAGCTGCCATACAGATAATTTGGCAGCAATATTTGAGAAGACTTAACAAGACTTTTTGAAGGGAAGGGAAGGGACTTGGAAAGCCTGAGTTTGCTTTGATATAAGCTTCTAGCATCTTACCCAAATTTCTTGCAGTCACTCACCAGCCAGCTGCACAGGTCACCTTTCACTTCTGAAGGTCTGTTATATGCCCACAATCACGTAAATAGGATGACAAGAAGTGGTTGTACACAGATGTAGAGACAGTTCTGTTACGTTCAAGCACTGGTACCCTTTTCCCACCCACTACTCCATATCTTTAACTACCAGATCCACTCAGACTACAAAGGCAGCAATCTTTATTTTCTGACACATTAAATTCTCACACTTTATAGACTTTTTAAAAAACCTCAAAGCATAGAAGTATTTTTAAGAGTTTCAAATGTAAGTTCCTGATAAACAAAAAAAGAGGACAAATGACAAAGATGATGTTCAGATCCCCATGCAGAAAATACTCCTCCCACCTTCCTTTGGCCTCTAACCTTTACTTTCTTGTAATAGTTGTAGTCTCCTGGCCCTCTCTGCACTGTAGCCTTGAATCCAAGCCCCAGTGATTGTGCAAGCCAGAGGGGAAGTCCTGAAAAATGCTCACTGGAAAAAGTTGCCACTCATGTACATGGGGGTGGTTCATCAAGTCTCATCCAACCCTCAATTAGGCGACACTAATTTGCTTTGCACACAAACATAGCTTCCTGTAACAAGGCTCTTCTCATTGGCACCCTTTGGGGAGGGAATGGAAACATGGAAATGAGGCTCTGCACTACCTCTGTGGCTGTTTATCACATGGGGTGAGCTTATCTCACAGCCCACTACTCCATTTCCCAAACATGCACTACCACTATTCAAGTCATACTGGCTGTGGGCTCAACCCGCTGCTCCTCAGACTAGTTAACTCAACCCACCTAATAGAGGGCAAAGTATTTGGGGGAATATTTTCTACCAGATGTAAGCAGCACCTAAGGAGGCAGTCACACAACTGAATGAATGTTAAGCCCACCCCTCAACAGCCATTATACTGTCAGTTGCTCATGAAATCTCAGTTTAAGCTGCAAGTTTCTCAACTTGTTTGTGGCTTCCCACACCGAACTATACTTGTACTTAGTACTTCAAACCTTACAGCAGCAGGGTTTATTTTCCTTAGTGCTAAGGGGAAAGTGGCATTTTAGTTCTCAAGAGGGATTTAACAGATGGAAAACAGCTCAAAGACCAAGACATCCAAGTCAGAAGAGAAATATAAGGCATTAATGATACATTCATCTTGACTCCTAACAAGCTGCAGCTCACACTGCTGGCAAGTAAGCATAAGCTGGCACGTTTTATGTTCAGATAGACAAGTAGTAATGCCACACTGCAGCCAGAGCCTCTGAAACAAAAACACTGCTTATCCACCTCTGCTTTTTGCTAAGAGGCCTCTATCTCCTTGGTCTCCTTTTTCCTTCCCACCAAGCGAAACTTCACAACCCCCATGCGGGCAAGTTTCTATACAGCTCCACTCCCCAGCTACACTAATTGAAATGTTATCAAGAGTGCCACAGCAGTACTATAGACCTTGGTCTTTCCGACAATAGCCCCCACCTTGCAACTGCAATCGATACTGTTACTCAACTATTAAGACATATTTAGAGACTGCTTCTCCAAGTACTCTGATTAGTGGCCTCCACAGGAGTGCAAGGAAAAGGAAAGTAGGTACATTTATTGCAAGGTGAAACCACGAAAGAAAACAAAAGAGGAACCCTGTCACACTACAAGGCTGCACTACTTGAAATGTCAGGTGGGGTTGGGGATTACAGCCAGAGTGCTCAAATCAGTTGTTATTCTCACAGTAACTAGTCAGAAGCAAGTGACAATACTTGCCTTTTCACAGGTATTATAGACTTTAACTGGCTGATAAAGAAATGGGAGGTTAAAATACAGGATAATGATTTCTCTTTCTTCTACTAGATGGGCAGGAAACCAGAAGTAAAAATCACTGCCAGCCTTTTAAAATAAGACTGTAGAAAATATAAGTCTTGGAGGTCACCCTAATGATGCCAATAACACCAGTTTAAGGATGGTTTCAAATTAGGAGACTAAAACAAAATTAGAAATAAAAGGGGGAAACATCCAACCATTCTCCCACATGTCTACACTGGAGCTGCCTGCCCCACATCGGGCATGGGGAGGTAGCATTCCAGGCAGGCTTGACATCCATAATGTCCATATACCCATCCAAGATCTTCTGGTGAGCAGATGGTTTATGAATTCCAAAGGAAACATTCTCAGTCACTTTCAAACTTGACGGAATTGACTTGGGTTGATATAGTGCCTCCGCGGTAGCTGCCTCGTTTTTTCTTTGTTTTCTCATGGCGGAAAGATTTGCCTTTAGTGTATTTCAGGATATTGTTAGCCTTCTCACCCCAGTCACCAGCTGCTCCTTTCTGTGAAGGATGGAGGGGGAGAAAAATAAACTCAAGACAGAACCCAAGAGAGTGAAGGCAATGCTTTGCACTTCACTGTACCCCACAAACCCCAGTACATTCCCACTGGAGCTGATACCACTCTCCCATGCGCCTCCTGGTGGAAAAAGTTCTCACCAAAACCACTCCCCAGAAGCACACCGAGGCTGCTCTGCAGACATGTACTTGGCAGAGACCAAGTGTTTACCACTCTGGCACTACCTAGCCCTACCTTTGCTTCAAATGAGTTATCTGCCACACGGGCATCCACCTCAATCTCTTCTTCCCTTACGCGGCGGAATGGAGAGGACGGCTGTTGAGAAAGAAAACGAGACACAGTAAGCAGATACAAACACACAATATTCTTTTAGCAACAACCTCCATCCCTGCCTTGCAAATATGGAGCCCTCTTCACATCATCTCAGTCTTTAAGTGTTTCTCAGATTCATGATTCTTTCCCTGCTTCAGATCAGGCAGCTCAGTACTGCTCCCATGCAAGTATATCCAAACAGCTTTGGCCAGAATAATATTATGTTATAACTCCCTAGGGTTCTCCGGACAAGGTTTAAGTGCTTGAGCAGTAAAAATACAAATAATCCTGTGGGCCCAACCACCCAGAAAAACCCCAAACCAGTCTACTTGTTCAGAAGGCAGAAATGCCCCTTCAGCCAGTTGCCACAGTACACCTTCACTCACCCGTTTCACCTTGGGAACTGTGTGTGGTGTTTTGGCTTTGATCTTTGCTTTTTTACTGTGTGGTGTCTCTGGCTCTGGAACATCTTCCCTCTTCTGTTTCTTCCCAATTGCACCTGTTAGATATACAGCAGTAAAGGCATTGTTGGGAAAAGTAATGGCTTCTGTTCCCCAGAAAGCAAACCCACTGTTGACACAGGTGTGAGAACTGCTGCCTGCATTACTTCACCCAGAAAACAAGACTGCTGTACCAGACACCAACAGAAATTTTGAGTCAGCAAGGATCTTCCCACCCTATCCTAATGGATAAAATTTTATGGAATAGGGTAGGTCTGTATTAAAGATTTTGCATACTTGAGAGAGTTCTGGTCAAAATTTGCCAGATTTTGGATTCATACCACATGCACTTGCACACATCACTAGTGCATCACTAGTTGTTTTCCTTCTAGAGGGTAAAAGATTGAGACTGTGCACTGGGGCATCAACTGTGGTGTCCCACTCCACACACACAAAGTCCTCCAGCAGTCTGCTTTGCTGTCACTACATCTTGTGCATGCACAGATGGTAACTGGCAACAGCTACACAGAAATGTACTTCACGTTACCACAAATTTCACTGCTAGCAGCTATGCAATACAGAGAAAAAGGACCCCACCAAATTCAAAACCAGCCCTTCCCTCTTATTACTGTGGCAGATGGCACAATCTAATAACACAGAGATTAGACTGAGTATTGTTTCAGGAAGTCTTCCGCTCATGTTTAGCTCAGTAACACTACCTGACACACCCACTTCCCAGAATGTCTGTAATACCTCCATTGACTTTTCCAGTCTCTTCTTCAGAGCTGCTTTCACTGCTGCTACTGCTGCCACCAGCTGGCTTAGACTTCACGTTGTTTGCAGCTGCTGCAGATGCTTTTGCTTTCTCTGTGGAGGCAGTGGCCTTAGAACCATTCTGCACCCCTTTCACTGCCTTTTTAGGCTTCCCGTCCTCTTCACTGGAACTGTCTGATGAGCTGCTGCTACTAGAAGCAGCTGCCTTCTTCCCCACAGTTGCTTTTGCTGCTCCTGTAGATTTGGTGGCTGGTTTCCCTGCTGGCTTTTCTTCTTCACTGCTTGAGCTATCAGAGTCAGATGTGTCTGCTTTGGGAGCTGGAGTAAAAGGTTTGGACGGTGGCTTAGCCACTTTGCCAGCTGGTTTAGCTGGAGGGCCTTTCTTCTTCTTCTCATCCTCAGAACTGCTGGAGCTGCTATCTGAATCAGAGCTACTTTGTGCTTTCTTTGTGGCAGCTGGTGACTTCTTTGCTGCAGGGGTTGCTGCTTTAGTTGTGGGCTTCACAGGAGCTGCCTTCTTGTCAGAACTATCAGAATCTAGAATGGAAAGAAAAAGAGCAATCAAGACTAAGTCCCATTCCTCTAATACAAGGCTAACATAAAGATTTAGAGTTGATACACAATGCACCCCGTTATCTGCTTGAAACAACACTGCAAAGGGTATTCCTGACCAACTGCATCCTCAGACTCTGCCTAGAAACACAGAGGTCTGAACAACATACACGCAGAAATTCTCCTTCTCTCCCACTCCAATACCTGAGCTGTCTGACGAAGAACTGGAGTCTTTCTTTGCTTGTCCAGGCTTGACAATCACTTTTGCTGGTTTGGAAGTATTTTTTATCATAGGTTGTTTAGCTGGCAGCTTATTCCCTACCTTCTTTTTATCATCTTCAGAGCTCGAATCTAAGACAAAAAAATCTTCAAGTTAATAGGCTTCATGTGCAAGTTCCTTTAGTGGTAACATGTATGTAACTTATGGGTAAGTGAAAAGCAAAATGGCTTGTGGCTCAAGGCTGAGCCACTAGGTAACTGGCAAGCATTTGATGAACACTTGAATGGTCAGGGGACAGCATTTATCTTTAGAGCTAGAATCTAAGACAAAACACACTTCCCCCATTTCTAGGGTCACATTAGGAGAAGGCAGGCATCTTCCAAGTCTATTTTCAACTTCATATGATGACTACCCTTTTATTTCAGAAACTTCTCCTAACAATGAAATAACAAACCCCCAAAATCTCAAGACACGGATGGTCAAGAAGAGTTTAACCATTAAACTTCTGGGAGGAACTTGATATACAATTCCCTGCCCTTTCCATCCAGCAATATGGGGGCCTTTCTGCACTTGCCAATGGTCTTGTCTCATGGTCACACTCCACCCTGCATAGCAGGCTGCTGGTTTTCAATTTCACATCTTGCTAGCCATGGAAACTCTGAAGCTTTTAAGCTTATATGCCAAGGCTCTTAGATGGACCACTATAGAGCAACTTGGCCAGTAAAAACATTAACACGAAAGAATTGCAACTTGATTTCTTGAATTACCTGAGTCACTGTCAGAACTGGATTCAGACTTCTTGCTAGTCACAGCCTTCTTCTGGGGGGCAGGGATTGTTTTAGTTATTACTGCTTTGCCTGCAAAACCAAGTTTAAAATTAATAGGCCACATCCACACCAAACCTTTGTCCCAAGATCCAAACCTTTCCAGATGTGGAAAAGTTCCATTCTCAGTACACCACTCAGCCAGCCCACTGGAAGCCACACAAGAACTTGGCTTATTCCCACTAAACCAGATCCTGATGACTTTTTAAACCAACATGTGTAAATCCCACCTGACCACAGTTCAGATCCACAAGTTGTACACAATGTTGTTTGGGGTGCCCTTCAAATTAATCAGAAGCTTCCAGAAGAGCAAACAGCAACATAGAACAAAGACTAATGGCTTTTTCAAGGAAGCCAAGACCTTGCAAAAACCTTGTTGGCAAATGTAGTACTTCCCTTGCAGCCTCTCCTCCCCACAACATACCTGCTTCTGCCTTTGAGGGCACCTGCTCTGCCTCATCACTGCTGTCTGAAGAGTCACTGCTCTCAGCTTTTTTTGCAGGAGCCTTAGCAAGGCCCTTCTTTGCCTGTGTTCCTTGAGGAGGTGGTACAGCACTGTACAGACCTATGAAGAGAAACACAGCATTCAGATGCCTGCATGATAATGTGAGTACCACAAGATGTTTGTTGTAGTTAGAATAAAGCACTTCTGCTATTCACTTCCATTTATTCCCCTTCTGTACATACAATCCAACACTAGCTTATAATTTGAATGATTATACCCACCCCACTGCTACCCCCCTGTTTCTACTCTGAGTTTAACTCTGCTCTTTGGGTTCAGCTGGCCCAACCATCTCTGCAGAAGTTTTCTCTGCACTTTTAGAAGAATAGAAGCTTGTCACCAAACTTTCTTAGAAAAAAAACAGGTATGTCAATTTTTCATTGTTTTCATTTACTGCCTTCTCAAATCCTCTGGTTAGAGATGATTTGGATGATTGATCCTCTACTCACACCAGCTCTCTATTGGAATCCTTAAGACTTTATACCATACTGACCAGAGGCCCATTTAGCCTATCAGCTGGACTGCAACTGAACGGCACTGGATACTTCACAAAAAAAACCCCAACGTAGTATTTTTTTATGTACCAGACTTTGGCTTTTGTTTTGCAGGTGGCTTTTCATCATCTGAGCTGTCAGATGAGTCCTCACTACTGGAACTTTTCTTGGCACGTTTGGTTTTCCCTGGACATGCTTGTGCAGCTGCAGGTTTTGGCAGAGGAGATTTCTTCGGAACAGCCTTATCAAAAGAAATACACATTAAAAAAGGAAATTGCAGAAATCTTGTGGGGACAACTGGGTGTGGAGCTTGTTTAATTCCACATCTCACTTAAGAGCAAATTCTGAAGACAAAGGGAGAAAGATTAACAGAGATTCTCAAGTTCAAATTTTAAGAAACACATGAGCATCATTTATTTCTGGTTCCTCTGCTGTTGTTTTCTGCCCCATGAAGCCCTAATGATGAGCTACTCTGGACAAAGGGGCAGAGGACTGACTGAAATTTAGCAACTGCCATGTGGTTAAAACCAACTATGATTATTTTTGTGTTGCAGGAAATGTTTTTAAACACTCACTCATGGAAAACTCAAAGCTAAACATGAAAGAGCCAGGCCAAAGCAACTTTATATAATGGAGACACCATATGGTTATGACACACCAAGATATTTTCCTGTAAAGGAAGAAGCAGAGAAAGTAGTAAGGAAGTATTAGGGAAGAAAGCAGTACATGGAGAGATGCTAGAACACATGCCACTGTATGAAGGAGATACAGGAGTTATGCTGAGCACAGAATGTGTGTAGTCTGTGCCTGCAAGATGGTAACATCCAGTCTTACTATACTTCTACACGGTTCATGAACCTTTTCATAGTCTAATTTACCTTTTTTGGTGCAGCCTTTTCCTCATCAGAATCTTCACTGCTGCTGCTACTGCTTTCTGCTTTTCCATTGACAACTTTGGGGGCAGCCTGGACAGCTTTACTTCCTTTTGAGAGAAGTAAAAAGGGATATTGCAAAACATGCTATGGTAGACAAGAGATAATTACATTAAGCAGTGAGTATCTTACAGAGAAAAGAACCACAGAAGCCTATAGGACAGATTAAGGTAGTACTGCAAAACTGTTGGTTTATCCTACTGCAGCCTTGAAGAAAGTTTCTGAAAACTGTCTCTTCTAGCTCATGGGAAGTTCCAAAACTAAAGGCTATGTAAAGATCTTCCCCGCTTTTTGAGGCGAAGACAATGGTAAAAAGAAAACTTAAACAGTTAACGTTGCTGACTACAAGTACCTATTCAAACACACTGAAGGTGTTCAGAACACAGTGTTTTACTTGCACTCACATATACACCTCTATATCAGAAGAGACTGAACTGGAGTGCAAATGGCAGTGAAAGCAGACTTTCAGACTGCTATGTTAACACGTATGTCTTTGCATGTAGGTACAGTCCCCAGCACCCCTCCCCTGCTTTTTTGATTTTGCACTTTACTCACGATACGCAAGCAGTACCTGATTTAGGTGTTGCTGGTTTTGGTGGTTGCTTCTTTGGTGCTCCTTCATCTGAGCTGCTTGAGTCAGAGCTGGAACTCTCTGCTTTCTTCTGAGGCTGGATTTTGGTTCCAGCTGGTTTCACCACAGGTTTTGCACCTTTCTAAACAACAGGAGGAAAATTATCTCTCATAATCGTGAAAAGATAACAAGGTTAATAAGATGGACATGTACACAGAGTGTAGAAACAGCTGTCTTTCACAGAGGTTACCATTTTGATTTGAAAACACCACTCTGCTTAGTGGTCAGTCTGAAAATCCTAGGATAAGAGTTTTGCTCTAGAAAACCTCCCACAAATGCACTGGAACCCTACTTTACACATCAGTCTTCAGTTCTGCCTCCTCAAAACAGGGCAGCTCTGAGGCTGGCATTGTTCTCTTCCTTCTACAGATCACACTATCTTGAAGACTGAAAATACTGACTTGGCAACTCTAGTTGGTCTCCTCTAGTGTACAATGTTATCACTCTTCCTCCCCTGACATCATTCTTCCTCCCCTTCACTTCAAGACCATGACTGCAGCAACAAAAAGGAAGGAGAAGATTCTCTTTTTACATAAACACACATATAGCTAAAGATCAAACTTACAGTAACAACTGCAAGTAAATCTTTCTTTACAAAGGAAGTAAATCCTGGCAGTCTTAGGATAAAAGCAAGGACCAGACTTGGATATGAAACAAAGTGGGTGCTGGACAAGAAATTTATTTTTATGGGGACCAGTCCAAATGGCACTACAGAAATGTCTTTTTGCATTGTGTCTGCAGTAGCCAGGGCACTTCATAGTTCAGGACAAGCAAGCCCAATTTAACACACAATTCTCTTGGTCAAATTTGCTATTATTCATCACTTTCAAACGTGCATTAAAGAGGCTGGAAAGAAAAGCCAACCTTTGCTGGCTTCTTCTCCTCCTCCGAGTCTGAATCATCACTGGAGTCCTCACTGCTGCTTTCTGCCATCTTGGCTGCAGGAACTGCTTTTCCTTTGGGCTCAGCTGGTGCTTTAGCTGCAAATAAGGGACAGCATACATTGATGACAAGTTAATTCACAATTTTTACCTACCTATATCCTGCACTAGTGGATACCAGGGCAAAATGGTATGCTAAAGTCATTAAACCATGACTGAAGTTCGTAACACTGACTTTGTTTCTTGAGCACTATGTGGAAGACTGCTCTGAAACGGGTAAGGGAAAAAAAATAGTTCTAGACTTTATCTTTGTCACACACAAATTTAAGTGCAGGTATCTATCACCAAAAAGGACAGCCCACAAAGAAGGAGCAACCCCCAAACCGAGATAGTATTAGCTGCATCTGCACACGTTCCAGCTTAAAGAAACCTGCTGAACAAGTACAGACTGGTGCTTGCAATGAGAACCACTGCAATGCCATGTTAAGGTTCCAGACACCTACGTGTGTTTTAGCCAAATCCACTTCCAGGTTACTGATTGCTTTTTAATAATGTGGAGTAAAAGAACTAATTCTGTCTCATGTTATGTTTACAACTGTCCTTATCAAATAAAAATCAGATCTAAGTTCAAATTCACCTTGAGAATGGCTCAAGTTTAAGACATATTTTCTTTGTGTCTTTCTCTCCACGTTTATTCCTTTCCTCCCACAAGTCTACTACTAGACATACATAGTCTTGTGTACAGTGATTAAGGAAAGATATAAGAACAGTTTTAGATAAAAGGGAAAAATACAGCTCACCACACAGCAAAGTGCAGTGGAGGGATATATATTTTTGATAGCACTGCAACACAAGCTTGAGTGAAAAAGTGTAGCAACCTCACATAAGCAGCAGGTGAGTACAGATGCCTGGTGTTTCTCTGGAATGGCTAAAACCTTGTATGGGACACAAACTCTGCTGTGCCTAAATTACAAGAAGATAAAGAGATTACCCTTAGCTAGAATGAACACATCTTACACGTCATGGGCAAAAGTCCTGCAAAATCCCAGATCAGTCACTACAAACCTAGTCCCCGACAGCTGCTGAAAGACCTCAAAAGAGCTGCTGAAGTTGAGCTCTAAATGCACGTGAGAAGCCAACGCCAAACACAAGCCCGGTCTGCACCGGGACCGCTCACAAACCCACCTGGCTTCTTAGCGGGGGGTTTCTCATCCTCCTCGCTGGAGCTGTCACTGCTGCTGGCAGACGGCTTCCTCTTCGCCTGGCCGCCGTTCGGGACCAGCTTTCTCTTCTGGGCCGCCGGAGACCTGCGGGCAGAAGGGCTGAGCGGGGCCCTGCGGGGCGCGGAACGGGCGGAGGGGCGCCCGCACCCCGCGGCCGGAGGGGACTTACCGCAGCCAGTAGGTGAAGATGTCCAGGAGGGAGGCCGAGTTGGGGTCCTGTTCCTTCTAGAGCGAGAGAGGCCGCGTCAGCCAGCGTCAGCTAGTCAGTCAATCGGTCGGTCAGTCCCGCC